>JAVLVB010001216.1:5706043-5765119 GCA_032876305.1 Orestias chungarensis | reverse complement strand
AAAATATTACATTAATTTTAACACAACACTCTACAAAAAAAAAAAAAAAAAAAACATGGCTTAAAAAATGGAAGTTTTCATTTCCTAAAGACCTCGATCCTTGTAAGAGAGTATTCATTTAGAACTACAAATAAATAGGCAATAGATCAAAAGAGTATAAAAGTAGAATATCTTGGTATTGCGTTGGATTCTGGTCTATAAAGGGACAAAATGTCAGGAGCCTAAGCAAATATGCTTGAAAATGCAAGAATTCTTTAAACTAAAGAAGGTTTTACCAATTCATGGTGGAAATATTTTAGATTCATTCATTCTGCACTTTTTGTTCAAGTGCTTCTGCAGTCGTTATGAATAATTATTGATCTGTTTTGATAGTGAATCTTCAAAAACGTTTTACGTAATGTTAAATTAGCCTTCTTTAAAAGACATTAGAATAAACCTGTATGATTCCTGGCTGCCTCACAAAACTGGCAATTAAAAAAATGGCCACAAAACCCAAATTGGTGGAACTCTATCATCTATTTATTAAATAAATAAAAATACAAACCAAAATATTTCAGGTAAAAGAATATTAAACTACATCAAGACATATGATTCTGTACAGACATTATTAAAGTGAGAAAAAAGCTAAATTAAGAGAAGTTTACAAAAAAAAAATGGTTTGGATGAAGTTAGGCCGACTTTTACTTTGCAACGCATTGTGTAAGAAATTGCATAAAATGTAAAATGCATATGAGTTCAGATTAAGTTTTTTACGGTTTCTTCATTCAGTCAGAAGACAAAAAAAATTTTAAACTAAGAAAGAAATTAATTTAAAAAATGAAAATCTTTAAGTAACTTATAAGTATTAAACACAGAACTATGGGGATTTTAAGCTGATTAAAATTCAATCACTGCCATGATTCAAAATGATACATTTTTATAAATAAAAGAGAAACTTGTAACATCTTATTGCTTTCAAAGTCAACCAGTCATTTAATTTTTTATTTAACTTTAAAATCTTCTTGATTGGTGTTTAGTTGAAAATTTGTCACACAACTTGTAACACTGAATGCTTTAGGGAAGAGGGAACTGGTGAAATGACTGACATTTAGAAATCAAACCACATGCACCTCACTCTTTTCATGTTTTATTTATCTAAAGCTTTATGATTTTTCAGGGCAATTATGGAAAATGTACTTTCAGCTGACTCACCAGGGTTCTTTGTTGCTATGATACATGAGTGAGTACCGTGTAGCTATAACAGGATACTTTACGCTGGGTACTTTTATCTGAAACAGCTTGTGCCCTTTGCATGATGTCTATAAGCAAACAAAACTTATAAACCCATACTCGTCACTTGTATCCGTGCACACCAATTTAAAAAGTAAAAATAGAAAACGTCTAGATTTGCAAGCAAATTTAATAAGACTCAGTGGAGTGTAAAATAGTTTCTGTTCCAAATAAATAAATCCATAAACATTTTATTTTAAGTGTCAGTTACTAAGATTGCTGTTCTCAAATTGTGTTAATGTCAGCAATTGTAATACGATGATGAAACAGCAGAGTTCTAGGAGGAAATTTACTTTATAACTTCAAAAAAAAACTTCTGAAAAAAATAAAATGGTATATTTAAACTCTTAAATTAAGTTGACCCTTTGTTTTTCACTAAGGATATCTGCATTAAAGGCAGTTTAAAATTTGGCATGCTACGGAACCCAAAAAAGATGCTATTGGTCCTTGATGTAGTTGCCAGTGGTTCGATGCCCAGCCTTGAGACCTTTTCTGCATGTTTTAACCCTTTCCTTTCTTGTTTTTGAGGTTAAAAAAAAGGCAGCTAACAACACTTAAACAAAACATAAGATAAAAAGCTGGGACGCATGAATGAAGAAATGAGAAATAAACCTGAACCAAGAGACTAAATCAGTTACACGCGTTACAAGATTAAGAGTCAGTTTGTCTTTCTCTGACAAACATTTGTCACAATAGAGACAATAAAATCAATACGAACATCTTCTCTGACCTTGTGGAGGGATTTCTGTCAGGGCAACATTTAATCTAGCTTGTAATTAAAGAGCTTGTTGAATGCTAGGAGGAAGAGTTATATAAATATAACAGTAGCATTTTCTTGTATGTAACTGATACTGCCTTGCAAAAATGTTTGTTCCCCTTTAATATGAAAAAAAAGAAAGAAATTAAATAATTAAATGTAGTAATGTTAATTAACATCTTACTTTTTTAAATCCGGGTATTTTGGGTGACCAAAACCTTTAATTAGATTTATATGACTAGGTTTTTCTCTGGGGTCCAAAGATCATTGGGCACAGAAACCCATTGTTTTCAAAAAGGCCAATAAAGGAAAACATATATATTTTGACATGTGTTAATCGTCATAAGTACAGAAGTAAGTGTTAAACTTGCAAGCATCTTACCTAACAACCTTTAAAGAGGCAGAATATAGACAAACAAGTCTTTTAAATCGTTGAAGTCTTTTAAGTTAACTTAAAGAATACTGTTGTAGAACAACAGCAAAGAGTGGTATTTCAATAGAAACATTTCTTTTTGAGCTCATGCAAACCTCTTTAGCTGGGTGTTAATAATTGTATAAACACTATATTATAAAATAGACGGTTTTCAAAAAGGTTTAGATCAAGCTGTGGTTTATAAAGTGTTAGATAATACAGTTTATTCAGTCAACTCGACTTCCCCTCATGCATCCTTCACCCCAGCTTAATCCTCATGATCACAAAAACCACCCACTAAATCAGTTTAGATACCCAGTCGCCATAGTGATCCCACAGCCATCGGGTGAACAAAGTGAAGCTGACTTTTATGCAGTGTCTAGCATAAGCAGTATTTGTTTTGACAGGATGCTGAATGTGTCTTGCTTTTTAATTCCTGCAAACTCTTAGAGACATCAGGCTTAATCTTATGACGAGCCCTATTTGTTTGTCAGTCATGTGCTGGCAGGAAGCGACAGAATTCTGTGAGTGTTGGAAATAAAATTCAGCCACACTGTCCACCTGAATGGCCGCTCACAGATAAAAAAGGGAGAAATAGAGGAGCCTCAGAGTAACAGTAATTCAGCCTTGCCATCAGCTGGTGCGAGGCCATCCCTGGCAACGCCCAAAATGAGTTCTCATGTCCCCCACGGCAACATGAAGCACCACTGATAAAGCTGAGCTGCAGACCTCGGCTTTCTGCCTCACACCGCCAGTAAATCACAGTCCACAACCTGTACATGTTTCAAGTCTAGATGCAATGGGAGAGCGAAATGAAACACAGAGAATATAATAAAATATCCTGGCTGACAGTGAGGGCTTGCGTGTTTAGGTAAGAAAGGCTTTATAGTGAAGGGTGAGGTGCATTTTGTGACCCCTAAATTGATCATAAACTAAGACTCTAAGAAACTAAGACAAAATACTATGCGACAGTCTGTGTGTGTGTATGTGTGTGTGTGTGATTTGGATAATCCTTTAGCTGTGAATACTTCCGTTTATTTACAAATATTTTACAGTAAATATAATTAAATTCATCATGTTGATGTACTCCCAGTTCACAACACACCCTCTCAACGCACTTTACCCCCTAAAATGTTTATTCAATCAAATCATGCATACATACTCTGTTAGGTTTTTGTATCAAAGGAATGGCCATTTGGCATCATTGACAGGGTTACGTCAGACGACGTATCCAATAGGTATCCAAAATCAGCCAGAACCCAAAACGCAGCCAAAAACAAGTAGACAGTTAACCAAAGGTTTCATTTATAAAATAATGGTGTTGAAGGGGATCCACAGGGAGAGGTAACACTGGTAGGGCAGGAATGGGGGAATCCACAGGGGTCAGGAATCCAGCAGTGGGGAGGTCGGGTGAATGGACAATGGGAGGCCTAGGGGGCCCTGGGACAGACTGACAACAGGGACAAAATCCACCCACCAGAGGCTGAGTCGTGGAACAATCCGGGGTCGTGCACGAGAGGGTCTCAGGCAATGAAAATCCAGTAATCAGGAGACTAGATCACAGGGTTAGAGACAGGCAGGGTTCAGCAGCAGGAGGTCAGACTCATCCAACAGCAGAAGGACTAGGCAAAAATCTATGGTCAAAAAACAGGTAGGATCAGAAAACCACAAAACTCTTTGGAACGTGAAGCAAGGCTTTAAAGCTGTGACTGGGTCAACAGACCATCTCGCACTGAGCTGGTGACGAGCAGCCGTTTAAATAGGGAGCAGCACAGTGCAGGTGACGGTATTGAGTAATCAGCAGAGTCAAGGTAGAGCTGAAGGGCTGTAACCATGACACCTGGAAATTGATTGAATTCACCAAACTAGATTACAGAGCCCTGTGATGCTGGACATCAAAGGAAAAATGCTGCAATTTAAAAATAAAATATACATTATATTACCAAAGGTTTTCTGTAATCATGAACCTACTTGATATCCCAATATTATCTCAAGGGGTTTGATATGGACAAGAGGTTGGTCCAAACTTAGCTATAACAACTCAACTCTACCGGGATGCTATTTTGATAAAGGACATTAACCATTCTTCTTCAAGAATCTCTGCACTCCAACTCAAATGTATACCAAATGTATACTTGGATACTAAGGTTAGAGTTGTCATCAGACCATTCCCTCTCAAGAAACTTTCTTAACCCTGTCTTTATGGATATTTCTTTGTGCGAAGAAGAGATCATCTCAAAAACTGCTCCATCAATGTCTAAACTTATTTAGTAGGCTTAGGCATTAAAGGTGCCATTCACTCAAAATAAGCAGTGGAACTTATTTCTTACAAAAGCAGCCTCACACCATAATCCCCTCTGCAACAAACCTTAGACTTGACACAATGCATAGAGGCATGTAATGATATCCTGGCAACTGCCAAATTCACAATGATCCATTAGATTTCGAGACATAAAGTCAAGATTTGTCACTATGGAGAACACTCCGTCACTGCTGTAGAGACCAATATTTGTGTCATTTGCAACATGACATCTAACTAGGTAATGTGCTTGGAAACAGGTGCTAGGCATGAAAATTCATTGCATGAAGCCCTCCCTTTGCATTTTTCTTAAATTAATACAATTACCACGTGAAGTTTAAAGGTCTGGAGCTATTACCTGCAGAAGGTTGGCATCTTTGGTATAAAAGCAATTTGAACAAATTAATTCAATGATTAGGATGGGTGAGTGAATGCATTTGGGTATATAGTGCACATTATAGTCGTTTTATCTGATACTTTTACGACTACATTGGGTAGTTTAAATTGCATGCAGTTGCATCTTTTCATGCTTTTTATCTGCAGGCACTGTACATATATAATAAATTCACTTTCTGAGTAATTAGGTTTCCTTATTGCTACAATACTTGTATTGTATCTATAACAGAATGCTTCACCAGGTGCATTTGTTTCAACATCAACTTGTGCTGTTTAAATAATGTCTAAAAGAAGATCAATATATTTCGAATCATATTCTCCTTTACTAACAGAATGTATAAAAACATTTTCATTGCCTGTATGCAGAAATGGAGATTAGAAAAGCCCAAGCAAATGAGGTTCTCTTTTAAATATAACCTCATAAACTTTTAATGTTATCAATCAGTTACTTAGAGTGCTTGTCTTAATTTATTTTTGGTGTTTTTTGTTTTTTTGTCAGCAACTGAGAAATGATGATGAAACAAAAATGTCGACAAGACATTGTACATCACAAATATACCCTGAACGTATAATTTGGCCAAGCTCTGAGTCTATTAGTCTATTAGTTGATAGACTAATATTAAGCTATGAAGTTTAAAACTTGTAGAGATCATTATCAGGTGACTTTTTGGCAAGTTGGCAATCTGCATGCACTATGTAAATCAATATCCACTGATTTTATACTTGGCCTAGTATTGCATCAGTAAGATGCTGCCTCTGCCTATGGTTTTCACTTTGTTATAAAAACCCATAATAGCAGTGGAATGTCTAATATTTGTTCATTTCATCAAGGACATTTTACAGCTAGACTTATGCCACAGATGGCAACTGGTCATGGTACCATGCTCACACTTCCAATGGTGACAAACTCTCATGTTTTTGAAAGCTTTGCCTAGCTGTTAGATTTTACGCACTGACTATAAAAGTTGTTAAATCACCTCGATTCACTGAGTTGGGGGGGATCTCCAAACAACTTTGAAATTGTAGTGCATGCCAATCCATTTATTAGATTTGCTGATTGAATTCAAAGATCTGTAGTCTGTGGATAGTGCTGCTAGAAAGTGAGAACTGTGTTTATTCAAAGTAACACTTTGAACACGTTTCAGTTTTGGTTGATGTTGGCGGCCAGTGAGGACAAAAGCTGTAGTTTTTTGCCTGAAGGAAGCAACCGTGCATTGTGTTGTAAAATCCTGATCTCCCGGTCGCCTACAGTTGGATTGCAAAACATTTCTGATTCCAGTGTCAGTGTGAACGAAGAATAGCAATGAGGTGATGAATCTAATTGTGGTGAAACAATGTCATATGATGATGTTGAAAATAAGAAACCGGGAAACGTATGCTGTAAAGGAATCAACATATTTTTAGTTTTGTGTGACAGAGTTCCTGCCACCCTCCTCAAAGTTTCTTAGTGCCAGTTAGAGTGATACGGACCCCTCGGGCCATGAGGTGTCATTCAACAAGCTGTAAGTCGATGTATAATCACAAAATGTATTAAACTATTATATGAAGGTTGAAAAGTTACTTAATGTTGCTTGAAATAATACATTTTTCATTATATGTTTTGTGCAAACATTTAGAGAAAAATGTCAAAATGTTATTATTTACCTGAGGAAAAAACTCTGATGATTGAAGGAGCAATAAGACAAAATGTTTTCATTGTTTGTGGAGACTTCTGTCTGATGAGTTTTGAAGATCCTAACCTGTATAACTGGCTTAATAAAAGTTGTTATACTTATCAAAAACCATTTAACATATAAGTTCTTGGCTTCAATCTTGACCTGATTATATAAATTTTCTATGTTTCTCGTGGTTAAACATAGTTTCGACCCATTAATAGTCATCAACCATTATTAGCATACAATATTATAAGCACTAGTGTATATGATTTAGCAGGAAGGCATCATTCCTAGGTTTAGTATTAAAATTACTGCTATGGTGACCAGAATATGTTTGAAGTAAAGTCAAGTGACACACACACACACACAAACACACAGTAAAGGACTATCGTCAGGAGCTAGGTCATGGGAAACAGAATCCGATTTAAAGCTTGTTTAAAAGTCTGTATTTATTGATTCTTTTATGAAATGGTCAATGAATTAAAAATATTAGAAACGGCTGAGGATCACACACTATCTGGAAAGGGAATTTATAACGTGTGGCTTTAGTAGATTTATTTTTTCAATTTTCGTGCTACTCCCATTTTTCAAACACTCTTTTTATATGCAAATAAATCTAAATTTATCAATTAGGGTGTAAATGTTGCTGTTAAGCTGTAAAGGTCGGTCCTCTGCTCATTGTTATAATCCAATGATGATATTTCAGGATGATTAAATAGATGCTAAAAGGAAAATGTTCTCTGTCTTTTTTTAAATCTATCTCCTAAAACAAAACAATGTTTTCTCTTTTGATGTAGATTTTGGTAGAAAGGTTGCAATTGAAGAAATAAAGGATTCCTCTTGACACCAGTTTAGTCACCATTAGATTAGTAAACAGTCTTCCAGGCCTGACTGTCTGTTTCATTAGTGATCTATAATGTATTTTTAATTGCAGCCTTTGATTATAATTTCCATTGTAGCTGTCGTTATGAGTCACCATAGTTTTCTATTGGCTCAGCAACTATGCTCAGTCGAGTCGAATTGAGTTCAAACAGTCAAGGAACTTTGCCAAATTTGGGTTTGGGATCCAGCAGAATGAATGATGCCAGATCTCATCAGCTGCAGAGGTAGACTGATGCTAATTGATCAAGAGTGAGCATGCGGGTTGGTTTATGATCACATATTGTAAATTATGATAATTATTTGCTGAGAAGTGGTTGATTACAAAGGTTGGAGGAAATTCGCCACCATTGATCTTCCTACGTGAAACATATACTTGGAACAGAATAGGGCAACTGTTTCCAGTCAGAATATTTTTAAAGTAAGGAGGACTGAAAGCTAAAAAAAAACGTAATTATGTTGTAAAGTATTTCTGTGTAAAATAAAAAAAGAACAAATCATCCATATTCAACAAAACATATAGGGTTTATAAATCTCATATTGGAATGATTAAAACCTACTCTAGTCTTGGTCTCGAATCAACCTAGCTTTTGTTTAAGGCAAGGACAGGCAAGGCCTTGGGTTTACAAGTTTATACAAGTTTATTTGTATATCACATTTTTGTGTACAAGACAATTCAAAGTGCTTTACATAGGAAAAAGGAGCAGAAAATGTTTTAAAGTCTATGCTTTGAGTGACAGGAAGCCAGTGCAGAGACTTGAGCACTGGACTAATGTGGTCATATTTCCTTGTTTTGGTCAGAACTCGAGCAGCAGCATTCTGGATGTTCTGAAGCTTTCTTAAGGCCCGTTTAGAAAGCCCAGTGAGCAGGCCGTTACAGTAGTCTAACCTGCTAGAGATAAAAGCATGGATAAGTCTTTCTACGTCTGGTTTAGAGACTATTCCTCTGATTCTGGCAATGTTTTTAAGATGGTAAAAGGCTGCCGATGTTACTGATTTAATGTGGCTGTTGAAGTTCAGGTCAGAATCAAGTATTACCCCAAGATTTTTGACCTGATGTTTAGGTTCCAGAGAGAGTGTAGGAAGATAAGTAATGACACTTTCTCTTTGTTTCTGACGGCCACAGACAATGATTTCAGTTTTGTCTGAGTTTAACTGGAGGAAGTTGTTCTGCATCCACAGACTGATCTGTTCAATACAGTGACACAATAAATCAACAGGCCCATGTTCTCCTGCTGTCAGCGACACGTAGATCTGAGTGTCGTCAGCATAGTTGTGGTAGGACACATCATGGCTGCATATTAGCTGGCCCAGTGGAAGCATGTACAGATTGAATAAAAGGGGTCCCAGGCTCGACCCCTGGTGAACCCCACAGGTCAAAGCCATTCAGTCAAAGACGCAGTTCCCAATTTGAACAAAGTAACACCTGTCCTCAAGGTAGGACTTGAACCAGTTGAGAGCAATACAAGTGATTCCCACCCAGTCTTTTAACCTCTGTAATAAAATCACATGGTCAACTGTATCAAAGGCGGACGGTCAGGTCCAGCAGAACTAGGACAGAGACCTTGCCTGCATCTGAGTTTAGGCGGATGTCGTTTGTCACCTTGATCAGAGCTGTCTCAGTGCTGTGGTGGGGCCTAAACCCTGACTGGAAAGCATCAAACACATTGTTAACCAGGAGAAAGTCACTCAGCTGTCGGTCTACAATGTTTTCCAGCACTTTTACTAAGAATGGCAGGTTTGATATGGGCCGGTAGTTGTTCAGTATTGTGGATCCAGACTGCTCTTCTTTAGAAGAGGCTTAATAACAGCAGTTTTCAAGGCCTTTGGGAATAATCCAGTCTTAAGTGAGATATTGACTAATTGAGCGAGTTGTGGAAGCAAACTGCTCAGCACAGACTTTAGGAATCTAGTGGGTAAGTCATCCAGGCAGCAAGTAGATGGACTTCGGCTGCAGATGATCTATTCAACTGTTGTATCACAGACAGGTGTGAAGTGTGTCAGCTCCATATGTCTAACTGGGGGTAGAGGAGCTATGTCTGTCGAGGAAACAATTGCATTTTTAATTCCTTGAACTTTGTCATTAAAGAATACTGCAAACTCCTGACATGTGGATGTAGAAATCAGTTCCAAGGGGAGCGAGACTGGAGGGTTTGTTAATCTGCTTACTGTAGCAAACAGGAAACAAGAGTTGTTTCTGCAGTTTTTGATGATTTCTGAAAAGCTTTGCACCAACTAATCCAGTTTTTCTCTAAATGTTGACACCGAGAGAGTTATATCCTACAATTATGATATTATTTTCTTGTGTAAACATTTTTTAACAAACTACTTTAAAAAAAAAAATGTCATCTATCCTTTTAGGAACTTAAAAAAACTGAAGTACATGAAGACACTTGTTATCTGATATCATGTGTGCAATACTGACATTTTAAACACACTAATGTGGCTCCATAGCTTTTTTTTTATCCTATTACGCATGCACAAAGTAATAAATGTGTTTTCCCCTCTGCAATAATTTCTCCAAAGATTTGTAGGTGCTGCTGCCATCCTTACTTGGCACCAAACGTGCTGAAATTCAGACTTGTTTTACTGCGTTTCCCACAGTCGTGTCTGATGAGTGCTATTCAGGGCCGCTCTAAAGCTCGACCTTCACACTTCAACAGCCACTCCGTCATCATGTGTGACCATAGACTCGCTCATGGCTTGATGGTGCAAACACCGGTGGAATGAGATTTGTGCTGGTGATAGCTCTGATGGGAGCAGTGAGATTTCTCTTTCTTTTCTATTCTTTAAGAGATATGTTTAATTAAAGTGGATTCAGTCATATCGACTTGGATGTTTTTCAAGCTTGTCAGAGGACAGTTTTTAAACTAAATAGAAAATAAATCCTTCAGTGTTTTGGATGAATTATATACGGAAAGATAACATGGAAAACATCTTATCGTATTATGAAAAACAATTGTATTTTTTTTCATTTATGTATTAGTGACACAAATCTAAGTATTTCTGAACATGTAATCATAAAGGGTGTCCATAAAAAAAAAAAATCTTTTGAAGTTTTAAAATCTGAAACATTCAGAAAGAAATCAAACCAATAATTTGAACACATTTATTCGACGAGTCAAATCTTTTTATGTGTTCTTTGAAGTATTGTTTGGTTCTTCTGTGACTTCTAGTTATTATATGTGATTTGGTTGGTTCCTCTGTCAGCATGTCTGTCATGTTTCCACACAGATGGCCCAAATTTTTGTTTTTCTTTCAAATCAGGGCAACCAGCAGCTCATGTGTTACGTAAAATGTTAATTAAGTTTATTTGGCAATCAAATACAAAATTTTAATATAAATAAATGTTTAAAAAAACAACATTTGCTTTTGGTCTTCTTTTCCTCTGTTACAATATTTCCATTTAGCCTATTCCAAAGTTTTTATTGTCCTATGTGTAATTCTACAATGTTAATGGCGACTATTGGTATAATCTTAGTCCAGCCACTGTTGGACTGTACGTTCATCACTCAATATTGTTACTCAGGGTGCTCACTTTTTTTCTTTCATACCAAACTATTGTTGTGAATTAGTAATGACTTCCCAGTGCTGTTACCTTTTTTATGCCTTACTGCCAAATATAGAGACGGGAGAGTGTATGCTGGAGGGCTAAGAGGAGGTTATTATATAACTGCTGCTGACCTCTGCCAACATCATCCATGAGAATACTGCTACTGTATGAATGGCAGATGGTGAGCGTGGACACAGTTTTCATCTGTTCTTATCTGGATAAATATACTAACTTGTGCAACGGAGCTTTATAACTATACTAAAACTTGTTACTCAAAAAGCTCAGTAAAGGTTTTTGAGTTTGAACCCATCTGCCGCCTACCGTCTTTACTCCTCCTTTTTTTCAAGTTGTTCTTTTATTTATTTTTTTTTTTTACTTGTGTCTCAGTCTCATCAGAGTAGATGAGCGTTTTAATGAAAATGAGCTGTATCTTTTTGCAGGTGTTGTTGTTTGAGCATGTCGGATTTGAAAAAAACCTTGCAAAACCAACAGAGAGCAAAATAACTCAATATGGGTAAAAAAAAAAAAGTCATTTGCTGTAACACCATAACAACCACAAAGATACATAAATCATATCGTAGTCATAACAAAGTCCATAAAACACATCTGCATAAGACGGTAGGCATTTTCATCTCAGCTTTTAGCTTTCATGGATGGTTGCTAATAATGGTGTGAGACACAAGCAAGTTTAGGTTTGAGTTCTTAACTTTGGTTTCAGGTAAATAAATAAAAATCAGATGTGATGGATTTGCCAGCCTGCTTGCAGTAGAGATGTAACAGATATACTTTTGTTTTGCCTTAAAGAATAAAAGTTTAATCTGTTTTTGCGTGAACCAAAGTATCACATCAAGATTCTTGCTTTGATTTGATTTGATTTAAACAAACTATTTCAATCTCTATGCTTGCATGATTCATTTTTTAGGCTGCACTTGGAAAACACAAATGTCCTTCCAAACTGAAGTTTTTGGTAGGAAAGTCAGGTTTATCTACAACACCCATCCTCAGAATCCCTTATGGCTGTTGTGCACCTGAAGCTCTAAAATTATGTTTCTAATAAAACAAACAAAAAACAAACTGTCATACGAATTTTCTATCTGAGTAAATATTTGACCACACGGTCCTACGTCCTTGATGCTGCCATGATTAAAAATCCTGGTTTGGAACTCAAACGGCATGAAGATGGAACTGATTTCACCTCCAGATGAGAGTTGGCAAATCAGAGATAAATAAAAACAAAAGCGTGGTAAATATCCAGATTAGTAATACCAACATTTCTAAAGGAAACTGAACTCCACCAATGATACAGCCATGGCCAAACAGCTCAACGGATGTTCTCTGTCCACCAAAATCTTGTTGGGATACTGTATTATCCAAACAATTTTAAATCTGAAGTGTTAAAGAACACCTGGAAGACGCAGGACTTACAGTATAGTAGTCAAATGTCCTCACTTCCCTCCGTTTTAGCTCTTTCTGCAGAGCTTCAGTTGTGACAGAAATCTAGAGATGTAGCAGTCAAACATCAAGAAAGATTAAGCAAGCGAATGGATTTGACTTCAACACACACACAAAAAATAAAAAATTATCCTTTCTAGTCGCTCAGAGACTGTTACAGATGCAAAAAGACTCTCTGTAAAGAGACTTCCACAGTGAAAGGAACACTGGGATATTCTTTCATAATCACATTTACTTTGAGTCTCACTCAAAAAGAATGATTTAATAAATCCGTCTTTGCTGTTACGTCATCCCCGGGAAACTCATCAGCAATTCAACCACGACAACGTGAGCCGGGAAATCAGAAATTGATCAGGATGTTTTAGACCACTGGGCAAGATGTATTTGGCTGCACTAGGCAACATAGAATTCAAGAAATATTTATCTATAAAACTAATTTAACCAAAACTACAAAGTCATTTAGTGGTAAATAACGGATTTGAAAGTGACTTTGACTCCTATGGTGCTGCTCACATGCATCTGAAATGAAGCAGCAGCATCTCTGCCTCTTAGGTTATGCTGGGGGTTGCACCCTCAGCTCGGGGCATCTGTCCTTGAAGGAAGGGAGATATGAGTAGTTGACGACAGAATATTGCCCATATATACATTATTTTCACTGGGGCTCTCTATGTGTCCCTGTCTTCTTTCTCTCCCTCTAAGGAGGACATCCCCTTCGACCGGTGCCAACACTTTAATTGGATCCACTTTAGAAAATAAGCCACCACCATCTTTTTGTGGGTTTTACCGTCTGCAGTTTTCCTGTTGTATACATCCCGTCAAGACGACAAAAAAATGAACCTTTGATGAACAAAAAAGAACTGGCCTTATCCATGGGTAAGTAAAAGGAGATTTGAAATGATTAGGAAATATAAATGGAAATGGGAAATGGCCAACTTTTTTTAGTTTTCACAAAATTGTAAACTATTTGAAGGATTTATATATACATTTATATAAATATATATATATATATAGATGTATATATAAATATATATTATGAATTCACTATGAATTATCCAGTTCTTCCCACAGTACAATTCAAAAGCCATTGTTCTGCACGTGATCTTTGTAGTTTTCTTAAACAGCTGTGTGTTCAACATCTCCCTTTAAATGGTGTGTTGACAGTTGCGGACTAATGCTTTACTTCAGGTATCACAATATCATCACAGTTTTTTTTATAAATTCTTCTTCTCTTACCTAACCCTGTTACGGTTTACTTTTTGTACAGTAAACTGTTAACATGCCAAATGAGCTAAATGTGGTTTAGGCTGGCATGTTTTAATCAAACCCAACAGGCTATTTCAAAAAGGTTAATTTTGTCATCCAAGCAACATTAAAACAGCCACTTCCAGCAATGTCTTCCTTGGAGCCCCAAAAGGCCCTTGCTACGCCATTGGATTTCATCCCACCTCGGGGTCTTCCTCCCTGTGCATGCATGGTTTCTCTCTGGATACTCCAGCTTCCTTCCATAATCCAAAGAGATGACTAATTCTTTCTCTAAAGTCTCCTTAGGGTTGTTTGTCCTGTCTGTCTCAGTGTTGCCTTGCAATGCACTGGCGACCTGTAAAGGGTGATTCCCCTGCGTCTCGCCCGAGATAGACACCGGCAGATTCTAGCGACCCCACAAGGATAAGCGGGATGAAAATTGGATGGATGGATGAACTGTCAAATTCTGGTATTTTTCACTGAATGCATTTATAAATTGTAACCTATCTTTTATGCTGCCTTTAGAACAATGCTGTTGTTCACTCTGAGTGACTTCTCAGTCCATGTTGGTGCAGGTAAATTTGCTCTTATACTCTCCGACCTGAGAGATATGATCACTAGAGTAATTTTGTAAATGTTTAACAGCTTAAAACAGGACAAAAAATGTTAACTGGTTGCGAATTTTGAAACATTTTATTGTTAATGCATGGCTAAACTGTAACTTCTGCAAAATTGTAAACCTGAGCTGCTGTTCCCAGAGTTCTTTGCCGAACATTTTGTGCAAAGTTTCTTTATTTTTATTCTTTTTTGATGAAGCCTTTATGGCATATATATTGAAAGGCATTACTGGTAATTACTCTGCATGAGTTGTAGGGAGAACCTTTTCAGCATGGCATTAGAGGGACTGGTACTTTATATGATCTTTGTAAAACTCCAACAGACGTTCTTTCACTTAGATTTCCATCATATCCGACTTCCTGTCTGCTGCTTGTAAGTAGTCACATGTGAATAAGGCTCCTTCAGTACCCATTTTTCCACATACAGGTTCATCAAATACTCTTCAACATACACGTTTTTCTGATGCAGAGCCCCCTTATCCTTCCCCTTGAGTCATTAGGATATCTGTAAACCACTGATTTATAGCTTTGGCTCTAATGTTCGTGGCAGTTGTTTTGTTGAAAGATCGATTGGAGTCTCAAACAACGTTCTTCCAAGATTTCCCTGCCTATAGCTCCAACCTTGTTCCCATCAACTATGAGACGCTTTACTATCCCTCCAGTAGAGTTTCACCAAACCATGCTACTGCCGCCACCAGGTTTCCAACAGAGCTGAGGAGCCAACATTCTGCTTTACATACACCTTTGCAAGTTGGCGAAAAGAAATATTGTTTAATTGAAAATTGTAACAAATAAAGGATCTTAATTGTTCTTTAATCATAAATGTCTCGCAAAATCCCATCTTGGATACAAACATACTGAATTTGAATACACCGTCACACTTTAATTCCTGGTTTGGGCTTTGCTGTCATTTTATAAAACTACTTTCAAAGTCAACGTTGTGTAAACATCTTTCTTTTTAAGGTTTGATGTTGATACAATAAAAAGAAAATAAGAAAAATCTATATTTTCCAGGTATGTTATCTACTTTTTTCTTCTCCCTGTATAGTGTTCATTTATTTTTATTTTGTAAAGTTCATCTCTACTTTTAGTGTATGAGCCCTTGGGAAACACTTGTTTCCGATCTAATCTATCAGTACTTCAGTTCTTATGTATGCAGGTTAAGTTCAGTGTGTACACTCCTCCAAAAAGGCTCGTCCTGGAGAAACGCTTCACACATCAAACAGCAACACTTTCTTTATAAATTATGTTAAAAAGTCATATGGTCCCATAAAAAGATTACTGTATACCTAATACTAAAAGCTTGACAAAATTAAATCTTTAACGGTTTTCCAATCCTTCTTTAGCTAATCACAAACTTCCCCTGCTTGTTCTTTTCAGATATAGACTTTTTTAAACCATTCTGAACTGTAAACATAACTTAATGCCCTGTCTAACAGCTGGGATCAATTAGAACACATTTATGATTGAATTTGAGTTACTTTTCATGCAAGTTCATTAAAAATGACACGTTTTGTAATATTGCCATAATACAAATACACTTGACTGAGGTCCCACGCAAAAAAAATCACCTTAACAAAAATATATTATCCAACAGGATCTGTAGAAAATATGCACATCTTATGTCATGTTTCTTTGTGTATATCGCCCATCAAATTCATTATACGTTAAGATATGCATATTTGATGCAATTTATTTGCAGAACAACCAGGAAGATTTGGACTCGACTAGGCAACGTTCAACCCCGGGGTGTAGTCTATTTCGGATCTTTTGACTTGGATAACATTCTGACTTCTAAGATGACATTATAAGTATTTTGTATTTAATTCAGCCTCTCCTGTATCCAGTAAACCTTTTAATGGACCTGAAATACCTATTTACTTTAACCCTTCTGTTTGAATCAGGTCTTTCTCCTCTGGTCACACCAGAATGTATGTCTTTCATTTTCAAAATCCTGAATATGATTATAAGTTTGGCAGTTCTGATAGATTTATGGGACTTTAGAGACTGGGCTGTGGAATGAAGACACCCACATACAACATGCAATCTCAAGGCAAAAAGACCCCAAGCTGGGATTCAAATCCATGACATTCTTGTTGTAAACCAACAGGAGGTGTCCAACCAGGAGCCCAGTAGAACAGTATGGGGAAAACGTATTTACACTATACACTATTTATAAGTTTACCCGTTTAGAAAAACTGTGGATATCCTTTCTGTGTTAAATTCTGAGAACAAAATTGTACATTGTTTAAATAATTAATTTGCATTATATTGCATGATAAAGATTTTTTTTATATAATAATATGATCTTTTTGTATAGAAATCCTTGTTTAGAATTAAAGAGCTCAGGCTTAAGCAGCTGTAAAGTCTGCAGGACTTCAGTCCAACTCTTCCATCCAGATTTCCACATCGGGAACTGTTCAACATAGAAAACTGCATTTACACATACAATGATTTCCGTGTCTTTAACGGGTGGAGGAAAATAAAAATAAAAATAATCGTGTGCAGCTTTGAAATAAAAATATAAACATAGCTGATGCTGATGTGTTGCATTCATGCAAACTTCCCCAGCAGTGAGAAACGACACATCCTCAGTGAGGTGGCGTGTCTGACGCACGCTGCTGCGGGAGTGGCGCGTGTTGCGTCTGCGGGCGTCTGCGTGCCTGCGGCGGCTGCGCGCTCCGCCGCTCTTACGCAGCGCCTCTCCGGTCCGACGACCCTGGCTCTGGTAACATCATCACCACCTCCTCCTCCTCCTCTACCTCCTCCGCTGCTACAGCCCACAACTCCCAGAGAGCATCCTCTGCTGGCACAAGTCCGTCCCTCCGGTGCCAGGACCGGGATGCGGGTCCCGCTCGCCTCAGACGCGATGTGATAAATGGGCCGCGCAGGATGTGAAGCAGCAGGATGGCTGAACCAGGCTCGTCTGCGGCGGAGCTGCTGCTGCTGCTCCTGCTGGGATTCTCCCTCCTCTCCGCGTCCTCCGTTAAAGCCGGTGAGTCTGACCACAGGTTGATGAGCGACCTGCTCAGGTAAACACAGACGCGCACACGCAGCGGTTCCGCCGCGTCCGTATGGAGCTGTGTCGGGGTCGTAGCACCTCTTTTGCGACACATGGATGTGATCTGCGTCTGTGAGGCTTCCTCTGCGCCCAAATTAAGCTTTTGCAAAGCCAGAAACCATGAGGTAATCACCCTGCATTAGGAATCAATGCCCGAAATGGGGTTTAAACTTAATGTGATGCAAAAAGGACAGAATTCAACACATAACATCTTTAACATTAACTGTTGTCTGTTAACCTCGTCTAACCTGTTTATTTTTGATTTATTTACTGACAACCTCAGTTGCAGCGTTCATCCGTTTCCCCTAAAGATTGCTTTAAGTCAAGGTACAATGATTCATATCATCAACCAAAGCAAAAATACTTTATTTATCCCAGAGGGAAATGAAATTCATGGATCGTGAACGTTACAATGCGTTATCTTCCAGAGGGAATCTGTTTGAGTGTAGAGATCTGGCTCCGGTTGTGTCTTGGTGATAAGCCTGCAGATGACAGATAGTCCTTTGAAAATCTTAACTCTGGGAGATAATATCAGCGAGGCTTCAGCTCAGCCCAGAGAGATCGTTTTCATTCGTTGTGGAGGTGTATGTGCAGTTCTAAGACGGAGTTCTGTGCTGTTAAAATGGTTTCTCCATCAATAGAATGGTCGCTACCCGACATTATGGAAAACCAAGAAGCATTGCCAAAATCTGTGGTAGAACCATTAAATGGTATTAGAGCCTGGAAGATCTTTCAAAAGTCCCTGAATGTTTTTAAATTTTGTCACATTCAAACAATTTAATCCTTTTAACCAATATTTTACCAAACAAACGTCTTCCTGTGATGATGTTTTTGTTCAGCAGGCAGGGTTGATAGCAAGAGGAATGAACAGTCCCGAAGTAAAGCCTGTTAGTGGCTACAAGACAAACAACATGAAACCCTAAACCTAAACAGATAATCTGTGGCAAATGATTACGTTTCAGGATCCCACGACGCAAACACCCTCATATCTACTTCGGATTTCATCTGGAAACAATTCTGGTAGCTTTGTATCGAAACAAAGAAAAAAGATTTAAATCAATCTAATTTGTCATACTATTACATTTAACAAGGACAGCCATCAGCCACACATAGTGGCGGAGGTGAATGACTAACTGAGGCTGTGTGAAAGTTTCAATGAAATGAATGTGAATTAAAAGTTAGATCTGTATCCTACTGATTTATTAATCATCGGCGCTGTCACATGTTTTTGCCCAAGTCCCCAGTAACACATAAAAGTTGCTAGATTTGTCGCTAGTTGCTTTTCGGATAGAATGTTAGTGGGGTCTGAAAATTCCCATGGTGGCCGTATCGCCCCCCTACTGGGTAGTGTTTCCTTTCAGTTATCATTTTCATACAACGCCACTATTTCCTTTTACGTTTTATTGCTTTTTTCACACTCGTCACTAAGTGGAGAGTTTTTGGCTAAGGGTTAGAAATCGTACGACAGTTACAGACGAAAAACAAAATGTGGCAGTCAAGACCATGCGCTGTGGTTCATATTTCTGCGCTTGACAGCAGGAGGAACTTGCGTCAAACTTACTGCGACCTTTGTGTTTGCACATCTCGATTTTTGTTGTGTCAGTATTCATTTAGCTCACTAAAAGCATTTTTCATCTCCGGCTTGTCCTATCGAGCAAGCTGTAACTGCATTAGCACAATAATGCGAATGGTGAATACACTGAGGTGAAATGGCTGACTTGTTAGCTGACATGCTGTAAATCAGCAATAGCAATAAAATTCGTTTCTGTATAATGAAACTAAGACGCGGAGAAATTGTCCAAAGAAGAATGTGGAGATTTTTTTTACCGTGTTCAAACCCTAACCAAGGTCTAACTCTGACGCTTTATCAATCCGGACTCGAGGGAAATCCAGCTCCAAGTCGGTGGATCATAGAAGACCTTGAGTTTGTTACGACCGGACACACATTTCCTGTCTGCAAGTCACGCACGCAAACACGCACGTAGCTCTATTGCTTACTGCGTTTAAAAAACGAAAAATTTTCAAACTTTAACTGCATCCATTTTCAATCTGCAGATTAATAGTATATTAAACTTAATGGGTGGAATTTCTTTTCATTTTATAGCAGCAGAAATATCACCCCAAGAGTGAATCAGTGCAAAAATATAGGTAAAGGCTGAACAAATGAGTGAGAATCGGTGAGAAAGATGCATGGGAAGAAAAGTTTTCCCCATGGAAGCCCTGACAGGCTGAAGTGTTAATTAGGCCGGGTAATAATGAAGGAAGAAGGATTAATTTGTGGGTGGTGAGAAGAAGATCTTAGTGAAAGTGGGCTAACAGAGAAAAATAACAGAGTTCAAAGAGAGTGATTAGGAGGGGGGATTCCTGCTCTCCACTGTGGCATTTATTATATCCATTACGAAGTGTGGGAATATACCATTTATGTTCCATCCGTACTAATTAAATATCTTTCTGTGTCTGCGTTAGACGCCGTGCTGTCAGCGCCGCTCAATGTGACCATCAGAGAGCTGGAGGTCAACTCGGCCGTGGTGACGTGGGAGATCTTGGAGGGTGATCCTGTCATTGGATTCGCCATCACCCAACAGGTTTTTTTTTTAATTCATTTTCTTCTGGCTTTAGCTGAAGGGGCCTAAAATGAAAATGTAGATCGTTATTTCAAAAGCACAAAGAATCTCACCAAAACTCTACTTTTAATGTTGGTGTGAATTATTTTTCCTGGAAAAGAAAAATGATTTATTTAATGCAAATATTACATATTAATTTGGTTTTAGCAGTTAAATATTACATGGAATAAAAATGTATATTCCATCTGAAAATGATACTGTTTTTAATGATCAGTATTGTACCAACAAAGGATTTAGTTTTGGTTGCAGTAGTTACGGCATTTTCAGTTTCGGTTTTTAATATAAGCAGTTTTACAAAAAGGAAATCTCAGATGTTCTCATTAAATCATTAAAATAAATCCTCTTCTTTTTATTTTGATGTGGGCGAAAGTAATTCAACTACCGTACTTGAAATGCTTTAATTATTTAAACTTGACCGGGAAACTGTAGGAAGCCTAGTTTCTGTCGCCACACCACGGCACTTAGGGATCCGTGTTAAATGTACATTTTGTCCTCGTAAAAGTTTTAATGGTTTAAGAAATTTCCTTTTATAATTGCCTGGTAAATAAAAGTTCCCCAGAGGAGCCATGCTCTTTAATCCTGCAGTAGCCAATTGACCTGAGCAAGCAGCTGTAGCGGGGTAATAATGTGCACTTCAAGAAGAGGAGTGCACGGCCTGGAAAGCAATTTCTGTCTTTGAGTTTAAATGCTGTTTAACAAAACAAAAACTGTTACCATAGACAGTAACGACCTGCATAAGTTAAGGAAATAACGTAAATTCCTTGCAGGAATATCTGTTGGTTACAGCGAATGACGTTACTGCGATTCATGTTAGCAACAACGTTGTGATCAGTTTTTGGTCTGTGTGTGCCGATGCAGAAAAAGGATGTGCGGATGTTGAGGTTTATCCAGGAAGTGAACACCACCACCCGCTCGTGCGCGCTGTGGGATCTGGACGAGGACACCGAATACATCGTTCATGTCCAGAGCATCAGCATGGGGGGCAGTAGCCCGCCCAGTCAGCCGGTTCTCTTCAGGACGCCGAAAGAGTCGGAGAAAATGGCCTCCAAGAGTCCGGGTGAGCTGTTGATCCTGACCTACGTTGATTCAAACATTAACTTTCCTTCATTTGTTGGACTTTATATACTAGCTCAAAACAAAGTGTTTTTATTTGTACTTAAGAAATCAAGTCTGCTTTACTGTGATACCCCTAAATAAAGTCTGACTGGCAAAGCAAAGAAAGCACTAAAAAAAGTAAATACAAAGCCTTTATTTCCTCTGGAAGATGTACACAGATCCACACTGGACTGGCCAACTATTAGTCTAACCTTCATCTGACAGTGATTAGAACATAGATGCTGTTGCAAGAAATCCTTAAGAAGACCCAATTGACAATTTAAGATAAAGATTTTCTGGTTTGGTTGACAACAATAGCAAGCTTTCTGGTCTTAAACTAAAAGGGTATTTCAACTACAAATAGATGTAGCAGCAACGGATTTTCATGTTGTTTCCCCTTCAACTCATTTGAATATTTTATGTTGTGTTCATAACATATGAAATCCCAAAGAAAAACACTGAGGGTTTGTCGTTATAACATGGCTAAATGTAAGTGAACGTACTTTGCCGAGGCACTGTACCCGTCTTCCTTGACCCACGGTGAGCTTTGTTTCTGAGGTCTGCAAATGCTAATCTATATGTAAATGCATTTCTTGTGTATTCCCATTGAGAACGTCGTCATGTAGCCTGATATTGGAACTGGATATGCTACGAGAACAGATGTAAGACGAGGAATTGGAATCCGGTGCATACGAGAGCCCACAAATGCGACCATGGAGGCATACAGACACAGAAGCAATCATGCATCAACACAGATGGAGTAAACATTCAGCCTCCCTGTTTCTCCCTCTGCTTACACACAAAAATGTGTGCGCTCATCAATTCACATATGCACGAACCGTTTTTGTTTTTTTCTCCCCATTCAGACAGTATCCCAGTATTGGCCCAATACTCTGTTTCTGCTTTTCCTGGGCAAAGAAAAAGGTTAATAACACACAAATCTTTGTCTGAACCCCTCACATCTTTCTTCTCTCTCTCAAAAGTGCATGGAGAATTCTGGCTCTTATCTGGAGCGGTTTGCAGTACTTCCACTTTTATCACGTCCGACCCAGTTCTGTTGCCAAAAGCAGCTTCTTCAGAGGGACACTGCAGAAATACTAAGTGCTCATCAGCCATTAGGTGACAAGAGAGGGATTGGGACTGAAAGCAGCAGTCTATACTCTGGAAGCTCCAAGTTCAGCGAGCTTGCTTTAGCCGCTTTGTAAGCTACATGAATAGAACTTGTACTGTTTTTAAAAAGCTAAATACAAAGAGCATCGTTCTAATGTAGCCTTCACTGTCATTCTAAAGTTAAGACACACTTAGCCCCGTCGTGACTGAAAGCTAATTTTATTCTATCTCGCAAAATAGCTCAAAGTATTTCAGATTGGATGTTGGGCATGCATGAACACCAAATCCACAGCTCTTGCCAAAGATTCTTAAATGGATTATTCTGTTGTACATCTCTGTAGCCAAGTTGAATGTCTTTGGCTTTCCCTAGAAGGTTTCTCTCCGGGATGCCATAGTTTTTAGCTCTAGGACCAATTTTACTATCAGCTTCAACCAGCTTCGTCATGATTTTCCGAACATGATACAGCTGACGCCATCTTCAGTGTTACCTTTCCACCACACAATTTAGTTTAAATGTAGTTAAATAAAAAGTCGTTTTGGTCTCATTAGCTGAGACAGCTTGTTGGATGAGAACATGGGCTGAGATGCTTCCAGTGACGTTCTACAACTGCTGCTATAAACTCTTTTATTTCAGTATCCTGTGCTTCTAATTTAGTTTTCTGTCTTTTCAAACCTCCAGTTGGTTGTGGCAGATGGCTGCTTGTACTGAGCCTGGTTCTGCTGGATGTTTCTTCCTGTTAAAGGGGAGTTTTTCCTCTCCACTGTCGCTACAAGCATGCTCAGTATGAGGGATTGCTGTAAAGTCAAAAACAACACAAGCCATTGTTTCGGTCTGCTGATCCCAGAGGAGTGAATGCTGCAAGTCAATGACTCGATGCAATCTGCTGGGGTTCCTTAGATTGGAAACTTTTTTAATCGATTTGTTTACGATGTATCTTTGATTTTAATTGATTTTCTGTGAAGTGCCTTGAGACGACATCTGTTGTAAATTGGCGCTATATAAATAAACTGATTCTTGATTCTTGATTCTTGATTCTCATCTGCTGGGTGTATAGAAAGCTTCATATACAGTTGTTTATGGATTTTTTTTTTTGTCAACATTTTTTTTAATAACCAGATTCCAGCAGTTCACAAGTAACAGTGATTATTTATTATTGGGGGCGTACTGTACAGTTGTGGTCAAAAGTTTACATACACATGTAAAGAACATAATATCATGGCTCTCTTGAGTTTCACGTTAACTCTACAACTCTGATTTTTCTCTGAAGATTGGAACAGGTTCTTCTTCGTCACAAAAAACATTCGTGAAGTTTGGTTCGTTTATGACTTTATTCTTATTTAAGAGAAAAAAGTGATCACATCTGCTGGGTCAAAAATATACATACAGCAACATAAATTAGCAATTTTGGTGACTTAGAAAGTTGTGTCAGTGAAATGAGCTTCATACCATTGCCTCTTAACGTCTTGTGAGTGATTACGAGTGACTACAGCTGGTGACTTCTCTCAGGCCAGTTAACAAGGGCTCATTGGATACAAATGCCCACTAACGCTACAATGGTAGAGTCAAAGGAGCTCAGCATGGATCTGAAAAAGCAAATTATTGACTTGAACAACTCAGAAAAGTCACTTGGGGCCATTTCAAAGCAGCTGCAGGTCCCAAGATCAACAGTGCAAACAATTGTTTATAAGTATAAAATGCCTGGCACTGTTTTGTCACTGCCACGGTCAGGAAGAAAACGCAAGCTATCACCTGCTGCTGAGAGAAAACTGGTCAGGAGGCTGAAGAGTCAACCGAGAATCACCAAAAAGCATAACTGTCAAGAATTAGAAGCTGCTGGAACACAGGTGTCATCGTCCACAGTCAAGCATATTTTGCATCTCCATGGGAGGCTGTCGTGCAAGAAAGAAGCCCTTGCTCCAAAAGCGGCACATTAAGGCTCGACTGAAGTTTTCTGCTGATCACATGGACAAAGATAAGACCTTCTGGAGGAAGATTCTGTGGTCGGAGGAAACAAAAACCGAGCTTTTTGGCCACAAAGCTCAGCAATATGTTTGGAGGACAAAAGGTGAGGGCTTTAACCCCAAGAACACCATGCCTACCATCAAGCATGGGGGTGGTAGTATTATGCTGTGGCTGTTGTTTTGCTGCCAATGGAACTAGTGCTTTACAGAGAGTCAATGGGACAATGAAGAAGGAGGATTACCTTCAAATTCTTCAACAAAACCTACAATCATTAGCCCGAAGGTTGGGTCTTGGTCGTAGTTTGGTGTTCCAACAGGACAATGACCCCAAACACACATCAAAAGTGGTAAAGGAATGACTAAATCAGGCTAGAATAAGGGTTTTAGAATGGTCTTTCCAAAGTCCTGACTTAAACCCCATTGAAAACATGTGGACAACACTGAAGAAACAAGTCCATGTCAGAAAGCCATCAAATTTAACTGAACTGCACCAATTCTGTCAAGAGGAGTCAAAGATTCAACCAGAAGCTTGCCAGAAGCTTGTGGATGGCTACCAAAAGGGCCTAATTGGAAACTCAAGAGACCCATGATATTATGTTCTTTACACGTGTATGTACACTTTTGACCACAACTGTACCTGCTCATCTGAATAATGCTCTTCTTTCTTTGCCGGTTTATGTGGAAGGTCTCGGATTGGTAGGTTTGCAGTTGCGGCATACTATTGGAAATATACCGCAAAATGTTTCTTTACAATCTGGCAACAATTTCAAGGTGTGAATACTTTCGAAAGACGCCGTATGTTTGGTCATTTCACATATATTTAGGGACGGAATTTGTCTTGAGGTTGCGACTTGCTGACTTTGATGGATGAATTCAGCTGCTGTTAGTGGAAGCATTCATTGGCTGTACTGATTAAATCTCCACCAGCTATTACTGCTCTCCTCCCCCTCTAAGCGGGTATTAATCAGCCTGACATGACTTTGCATTTGTAGATGCGGAGCTGCCCTGCAAACTGCTTGTCCCTCCGCTTCTGTCCGACTGTTTATCTTTTTAACTATCTTTTCTTTGGACGGAGAAAATACTGCAGGTTCAAATCATTACAGGTTTACTTATAGTCTTTCACAGCAGTCCCATTTTGTACAAGCCTCCATACTGTTGGATCTCTTAAAAGTTTAATTTTTCTCTGCCACTCTGATCAGCTTTGCTGCAGCAGGCAGCAAAGCTATGATCATATAGTACTTTGAGGATATCTGTTCTTTCCAGTAGATCTGGACAAAATCAGCTGTTGCATAAGGTCAGACTAAAACATATTTGATCAACAATGATATGTTTTGGCCACATTGTAATAGTTTCATACCCATTTTAAACTGCTTCTACTGCAGGCCCAGACGGAGCTGGGCTCCAGTTGCCTTTGGCACCAATCGGCTCCTTCTGTTTGTTGTTGATTATCTGCTGCTCCTTATGGGCCTTGTGTTTACAAGTGATATTTGAATATGGTCGCACAACTCTGGACTGTACCAGAGCTTGGCTCCTCTTTTTAAGATTGAATTCAGTTGCAGCGGGGGGATGTGGGTTGATTAAAAACCGCTCACAAATTTGTTATTGTGGATTTTGTTTTTCGGTGTTGTGACCTGCATAAAAGGCATGGTTTAATCAATCATGAACTTTCCTACACTATTCTCTTCCCTATACTATTAGTACTAATATTAATGATAGTATACTATTACATCTACTATTTAATAAATAGAAGTAAGTCATTACTTTCCATTCACCTTATTAAAATGTAAAAACTTTCGACCCCTTCTGTTTGGCCTCAGGTTAGGCTTAGAGGGATTCCCATTATAACAGTAATTTTAACAGCCAGGCCGAGCAGAGATGTATGAAGAACTCCTCCAAAGCTGACATTTGCTGGACCGGAAATCAAAGCTCACATTTAGTTTCCGGTTTAACGGTGTTGCTGAATTTGCTGCAATCTTTAAAGGAAAATCAGACAATTATCACCCAAAATTGTCATAATTAATGATGAATTAACAAAAAAAACAAAAAAAACTTTCTCATTTAACCGGCACTGTTCACTTTAATATCACACTTTAAAATGTCACTTTAATATGTCACTTTATTAACCATCCATGCTGCCACAGCAAATTTTGCACTCTGAATTCTCATTGCTGCTATGTCCGAAGTCCCATATTGTAGATTCTGTGTAGTCAAAAACCTATTCTCTTATATTTCTTTATATTTTATTATATTATTCTTATTTTGTAGCTATTTAAAATTGCTATCAGGGTGTAAACTGGACCGTGGGATTAGAATTTCGTCCCACCTCATGTGCACATGTGATGTGATGACAAATAAAATTCTTTGATTCCTTGATTAAAATCTTGCTTAGCTGAGTTTTTAAAGGAAATTCATGGAAGATGTTAACCATTATTTGCTCCGGTTAGAGCCCAAAATTGTCCATAATTAGCTAAAATACAAGAGTACTTGAGACCCTCTATGGAAACGATAATAACTGCCTATTTTAATATTTAACACACCAAGTACAACTTAATTAATCTTCACAATGGAAACCATTTCAGCACTACCCACAGACAACATCCACAGCTTTCTATACACACACTCATGTAGCTACACCCAGTCTGGGTCAGTCTGAGCCAAGGAACATTCATTGCGCCTCTCAGTTGGCTACTTTGCAAATTCCATCCAATAGCATTTCATTTACTACTGTGGTTTGCAAGCGGCATTCTCTTTCACGCATGTTAGATTCGTGACGGGCCATGACAAAACCCAAAACGAATCTCCACAGAGCTTTTTTTTGATGTTACCAACTTCCTAAAAGTAAATAACATTAAATATGTTTTTACATTGATGCAATTTTGCAGTACACAGATATAAACTGCCTCGATTTGATTGATGAAGAAATATTTAAGTTCTTTAATAAAATGTAAAGCCTTCTTGTGTTTATTGGCTCATTAAATTAATCAACATTTAAGTTCAATTAAAAACATGATAGCAGGTGACATCTGTGGAGAGCATTATAAGCAAACAAAGACATAAATAAAGGAAATCTTTTACTAACTGAGACTACTGAGACAACTAACTGAGCCCTAACTCTGAAGTTACAGAGTGAGCGATTATTCATGATCATCACTACCCTGCAATCCAAGGGAAGATCAGAGAAGATGACAAGAAATTAAATTAGACGTTAATAATAAATACAACATGTTAGACAGCGTTTTATTTACGCCTAAAGATAGTCTAACTAAAATAATTATTTTACTGTAAAACAGCTATAATTTGAAGCTACTAGAAAGCGTTACACAGTGCTCTGTATCTGACTGTTTGATTGCAGATTAGAGCCCCAGCAAAACATGTCAACTGTGTTCTAAAAACAAACGAGCAAAACAAAAACAAAACTAATTGCATGTGATACTTAAAAGTATTCCTGCAGACATTAATGCCTTCAAACATTTATTTGGACTCCTTGGAGTGTTTTGTTTCTATCAAAAACTTGTTATGCACACTGTGGAGAATTATCTTTCCTTCTCTAGTAGCATGCACTCTGTGAGCAAAACCTATGTGTTATCGCCATGGTACACTGATAAGTGTTCCCACAGACATGAATTGCTCTAATTATGTAAGTGTTCCTGGCTTGACTAAATCAGAAAAACAACCAATACAATTAAATCATATGAGACAACCTCACCGGAGGAAGATCCAAAATGGTACCGATATTTTTGGTGGCAGCAGAGGCTGAGAGGCTGTAATTCAGACCTTGTTCCAGCCTTTACAGCTGTGATTGGTGTTCTGCTGCAGCAGCCAGAGTGCTGTCAGCTCGAGAAGCCCAGTTACTGATTGGGTGGGGGTCTTTGCTCTTTTGTCTCCGCAGACTGCTGCACTCACTTAGCTTTAATTACACAGGGCAGGGTGAAGAATTTATACCAGTCGGCCTCTCTGTCCTTGTGTCACCCTCCGATTCCTTTATCTTTCCCCGCAAAGTTTCCAAGTGGTGAAATATTTGCGTTTGCTGCCCCGATGGATTATAGTGTCTTCCACCTTGCCTTTGTTAACTCCGCGCACATGTGTTTCTGTGTGTGTGTGTCTGTTCTCTCTGCAGATGAGGTGACGATGGAGGAGGTTGGTCAGGCTGCCCAGCTGAGGGCCGGAGAGCTCATCATCATTGTTGTGGTGCTCGTCATGTGGGCAGGTAATGTTCCTCTGGGTTTAGTGGCCATTCATCACCTGACACCTTCCAGGACAGGACTACCTACATAGTAAATAAGCGATTTGATGGAGTTGCTATTAGGGAATAAACATTTAGGTCCAGGTGCCATCTCTCTCTGAGGAATATGAAACTCCCTGCGAGGCTTTTAGAACAAACTGGGTGTTTTAAATGATAGTGATTAATAGTAATTCCTACAGTTTATATAACTTTACCGATTAGTATTCATGGGGTAAATTACAGGTTTCACCAGATAACAGTTGGAAGTCCTGTTGATTATTGATATTATTTCCTAAATTTGATGTTTTCCCTTCTAAAGTTACATCTAAAACGTTTGGTTCTGGCTCTTAGTCTGTTTTGCTGATTGTTTTGTCAGGATTTGGGAAACCTGATCGTAAATTAAAAGAGCATGAATTAACCTTTACTGCTTCTGAAGAAGTTGGTCAAACAGCTTAAAGGCTTAGTAATTACTTTATTTTGCCTGATAGTCACAGTTAGTCTCTAATGCAGAAACTCAGAATGTAAACTCACTGTGCCTCTCCAAACAAACAATTTATGCTACAATGCAATGAAAGGCAATGTAAAACAAAAATGCTAACAGCTATTTGTTGAAGAAATGAAGGTGCAATTCATACCAAATGTATTCGTAACAGGGCAGTGAGACTAAAGTGCATTCCCATTTCTCTTTAGAAACTATAACATAGGCAGATGTGGAAAAAAGGCATATTTGTTTTGTGTTGCTTAGTGGTCATTCATTATTTTAATTAAGTTTTAACTTTTAATTTAAGACAAGAATAACATTTTTTTAATCGTAATCATCATTTTAATGATTAGCTCAGTTAGCAACATTATACATACATTAATATATCATACAAAATAACATGTTGAACATTGCATCCAACTGTCTTTCACTTTATCTGATTTTGCATATGTACTTCATAACACCCTTTCAAATATAATAGATTTGAGTAACTCGATTTCATTTTCATTTCTAAACACCTCACTGATACTGAAAACCCGATATTTTCACAATTTGTTTCCCCAATTGGCTCTGTCACTGTTCTGTCCAGCCGGCATCTTTTTCTTACTTTCTGGTCATCTCACCCTGAATCCCTAAAATAATGGTTTTGAAATGTAGTATTAGAAAACTGATGGGAAAATTGCTGCTACGCTTAAATACAAAAAAATGCTCTTTCCTACGCAAAAACATTACAGATAATGTCGTTTTCTTTATCACATGGGAATTGAAAAGGCAATTTTGGCAGTACAGAACGATTTCCTCTGAAACAAAGTGATCTTTAGCTCCAATCTTTTCTTGTAGTATCCTAATTACAGTTTTATAATGTGAAAAAGCTAATATCCACCTCCCCATAATTTGATTAGATAATACAGCTTGCACCTTACTTTTCTTGGCTTCCCCAGGTTCCTTTGTTTGTTTTTGTAATTGTTTTGTCTTGTTCAGTTCACTTTTGTTTACCTCTTCTCCTTTTACCTGGTTTCTATAAAAAAACAATGCAAGTTTACGAATGGCAATGACAATTTCAAAGTGATCCAAACGTATTTTATTTGAATCAAATTAAAGGAGTTTTTAAAATATTGGTTTCCAATAAAAGGCTTGGATTCATTTAAAAACAGTGAAAGAGTGGCAAATTATTTACATATTTGCAGTGCTGTTGTGTTGCGTGAATGTAAGCAAGGATTATTTTAGTGGAGAGAGTATGGTGGATATCAGATTAGAGAATTATCCTGGAAATATTGGGGTGAAGCAGGAAGAGACCCAATAGTATGGGAATGTTGTTTCTTTATGGGAATAGAATGACGTTTTTGGCCTTGCTTATTTAGGTGGACAGTGAAAAGGCATCTTTACTTTATTATTTATTTATGTTTTTGCTTTGTTGTTGAATAGCTATATTAAAAATTAAACAAAAAACATGAAATAATTTCCTTGATTATTTTATGTAGAAAAATATATTTTTTCCCTTTGACATTTTTAAATCCAGAAAATGATGTAGTTACAATTTCCTAACTAACATATGAAAGACACGTCCTGAAAATACTCAAATATATCGATGTTTAAAGAAAAGAAATCTGTCATGGATCGTAAAAGATTTTCATTGTTCCCAGATCGTAAAGCAGATACCTTTTAATCACAATTTGAAATATATACTTTCGTTTTCCAACACAATCGGTGATTTTTCAAAAATCCAATTATAATTACAAAGGTAAAAATGTTCGCGCTTTAGATTAGTTTGTTATGACAGCTCTATGTTTTTGTGGGGGGGGAATACGCCTCCCAAGGCTATGCTTTCCAATTGAAAAATTATTAGTTTTATAGTTTAGACTGAAAAATGTAGTGATAACAGAAAACTACTCTTGTTTTCTGTAGGATGCAAGATGTTCAGGTACTAATGTACCTCACTGTACTGCCATGCTATAACTTTGTAAAGATGCTGTAAAAAGACCCAAATATGGACCTAATACTCTTTAGGGCCTACATGTTCCAGGGAGGGGTTTGTGTGGGGGCGTCCCTTGCCAATTACTGGTATAAGGGCTGAGATGATGTGGGAGATTCAAAGAGAGTAAGAAAAGCAGCAGAGAATTCTTAGCAACTCAGGATGGTGAAAAAACTGAAAGCCAAGGAGGCGAATTGTGTTTTTCAGCTCTTAATTGGGCTTTGGGGGCATGCTGGGGGAATCACAGGGAGATATCCCATCTTGCCCCTTGGTACCACAATGATTTGATCAGCAGAGGCTGACATAAGCAGAAATACTAAATCCTGTTTGGGCTCGGATTCATCCCATCGCACAACCCTCCGCCATCATGAATTATTCCCTTTCTGATTTCTGCGAGTCTGTTCTTTATCTGCTCCTGCATTGACATGTTTTTAATATTGGTGACTCAAGGCAGGCTGAACATGGCTGTCTCAGTGTCCAATTCAAAGCCTTTACCGAGACTCCGTCTGCTCATTTCGCCCTGTTCATGCCTCCTCCTCGGTTCATTCGTATCAGATTTATTGACATGTCAGGGACAGGTAGCTACTCCAGTGTCAGCGAATTTGCAGTGTGAATTTAGAAGGAAATGACAAAGTCTGTGCTGATCAGAAGTTTAATCTTAGAGATAGATGTAATCATATTTTATGGTTTATACTGGTGTTCTTACTGTTTTTGGTGCAGACAAAGTTTTATTCTCTAATTTATACGAAGGAAAAATATACAGACTGGTTAAAAAATATACAGTGCTGCAAAAAAAGTTTTTGCTCCACTGCATATTTCTTTTTTGTTCAATTTGTTAGACAAATATAACCTAAGTAATTTGAAAAAGCATTTTTAAAATCATAATTCAAATTTGTATTTATGAAACTATCACTCAAATTTATGACCCACTTGCAGAATTGTTTTAATACAGCTATGTTAAAGGGTTTTCCAGCAGGAAAAGCTTATTTATGATCAAATCACTGCATCCAGTGTCTGTGTCGGGCTGATGCGAAACGCTACGCATTACCAGCACTTTTTCAACTCTTAGCTTACCAAGAATTTTTATCTTTATTCTGTGTTATGTCAATCTGCATTTTAAAAGTAAGATGTATTTAAAAATGCCAGTGGTCTGTGGCAGGCCTGATTCTGATAAGAAATATACAAAAATAACTGAAAAAAGCCTATTGGAATGTTATCTCTGCAAGGGAGATAACATTGTAACACTACTCTGTTTTTAATGAGCTGTTTGCTTCATATCATTGTTATTATAGTTATTTTTAACCTCATGAGGTATGAAGTTAATACAAGTTGCTCAATGAGACTTTAAATTTGGCTCATGAAGAATTGGGTTTGTGCTTTTGTCCTTTTGAATTTATGTACAGTAAAAGTACCATTTTTGTTCATATTTAAGGCATTATCCTAACCGGACTTAAGTCAGACATTTGATACCCCATTCCAAAACCCAATTTTTTGCTAACTTCTAAAGATTGAGTAAAACAAAGATTGACTAGATCCAAACCCTTAAAGAATCTAGTCCTATGAATGTCATTGCAGTTCATGTACAGGTAAAGATCATTTTAAATCTTAGAACGATCGTGCATTAGGTTGTTACACGGTATGCAATAATAGTCTAGGCTAAGCAACAATAAGCTTGTTGCCATATGAAATGTCTAATTATACATGGTCATGACCTGTTAATAAAAGCCAAATAGAAAAATTGGAACAATGCCGTTAGCGTCCACACACCCAACGGTTATTCAGATTTTGGTGGTTTTGCATATTTCCTTTACAAAAGACTGCAGGAAGAGAGTTTTATTTGTAGACATTCTGTCGGTTATATAACCATCTTTGTCCTTTTATCCCGTCAGGGGTGATAGTCTTGTTTTGCCGTCAGTATGACATCATCAAAGACAACGAGCCCAACAACAACAAGGACAAAGCCAAGAACTCCTCAGAGTGCAGTACACCTGAACACCCACAAGGGGGGTTACTGCGCAGCAACGTCTAGGACCAACCTTCGATCGCCTTCTGCAATAACCAACCTAAGACCTCAGGACGGGTGAGAAATTTGCAATACATGCCATCTTTCTATAGCTTTTGTTTCACATTGTAATCTCCTCTTCTTTCATTGGTTTACCTTCATCCATTGAGTTTAATGTACAGAATTGATATTTTTCACTTTTATCGAACTGGATATTTACTGACCCTCTGCTTTTAAAGGTTGCAGCTATACATGGGTAAATGCTGCATAATAAAGGTTTTTGTTTTCTCAAGAATATTATTCACATATTGTCATAATTAAAGAGACACCATTTTTACACAATCTAGACATTAGTCTGCTGTAATTGTTATTTTTTTTGCTCTTCGCTATGAGATACAGACTGTCTTTACACCTAGAAAACCAAATTTGCTAAGATATTCTTTTAAAAGAATATAATTGGGTGTGGACATGCATATTCAAACTGTTTCTGATGGTTAGGTTTTGCACTGCTCCTAGCTGTGATTAGCTGGATCCACCAATCAGAAGTTTCGAAGCTACGGTCACGAAAAACATTCCATGGTGTGCTCCCTAAAAAATAAACAAAATAAAATTGTAAGGGAATTGCATGACTCAGTGGTTAAACAGGCACATCATATGTGGAGGGTACAGTTGTCAATGCACTTGTCCGAGGTTCAATTCCCGAACCATGTGCCATTTGCAGCATGTCTACCCTTTCCTTTACAATGGAGACCTGCTCAAGACAATAGCACCACAGTTACAGTAAAATCGAACACATACAATGTGCTATAAGAAAACAGTTACACACAATGAAGAGTGCAGTGATATCGCCATATTTGTTCCCCTTCGTTGGGCATGTTAACAATGGCTGTTTATATACTGCTGTTGAAAGCATGAGTTGGTTGAAACTAAACTGTGTAAACTGTGCTTAAGTACTTACCTGTGTTTCTTTCAGAACCTGAGACCAACAGAAAGCCATTCTCAGAAAAATCCCCATTGAAGAACAGGTTAAACCAATAACGGGAACTTCTTGACACAATGGAGATCTCTACAAACTTGCAAAATCAAAGGCTACAAGCAACCAAACTGGAAAACAGCCTGAAAACGTCTGGTTGCGTCCTAAAGAGGACTCTGGCCTCCTTTCTGCCAGTGTACAGCGGACTCCTGATGAGAGCTGTCTGATTAATATGTTTTTGTTACACCTCAACAATAGCATGGAATCCCCAGACGTTGATTGTCAAACATGAATGTTAATTTAACATCTGGATAACAGCTCAAAGATGGGGGTACTCAAGATCAGCAGGTCCAGGTATCAGTCAGCACACAACTACTGTATAACTGACTGTCATGTTTTCTGTTGGTCCATCTGTTTTAATTCCATTCAGTCTTTGTTTCTGCTCTCTGTGCTTTGGCTCATCTCTCTCCTTGTCTCTCAGTGTTGGATGTCGCTCTTATAAGCAAATTGCTGTTTGGTGCTTCTCTTCCTGTGATTGTTTGAACCCTCTACAGTCCCAGCATTGATTGCAGTATGAGTCTTATCTTTTGGTCACAAGTATTGCATGAAGAGTGTTGTCTCCAGCTTTCCTGTTACCATCAGTTAAATGACGCATCTGTTCCTTCGCCCCATTATCTGCAACTTTAAACTCTGATATTAGTTAAGGATTTCATATCTGACAGGCTTATTACCCCCATCTATATTTTTGACAGCAAAGTGATGACTGGGTGTGGCTATTATATCATGCAGAGTTCAAGGATTGACAAGGAGCCCCTCACCCGCTCCTGAGTTATTATCACTTGCTACTGTAATACTACCACATCACTATGGCACGCCAACTTTTGGAAAGACATCACAGCAGGTTTCAGGATCACATGGAGGCTTCATTGCTCATCACTGCATATTCAGCACCATATGCTGTTTGTGGACCACAGCAGGACGAGTAGGGAATACAGATGGGGCCTTATCCCCTAATGAGATGTAGAGTCTGGCTGGGTTTCCCATGTGGTTTGTCCAAAGACCAACAGGGATGGAAGAAAGTAAAGGCGGAAAGAGGACATACTCAGTCACGCTTCCTGTGCTGGACCCAGATCTGGACCTGCATGCAAACGCTATCTGAATCCTATTTCTGCAAACGCTCTCTGAATCCTACTTCGACTCCTACTAAGGGATCACAACATGAAATAGGACAAATGAAAGAACGAATACATCCAACAGAACTGAAAACACACAAGAGTAAGGTTACCATCAATACGATTCTCAAAACAGATAGACGGCTAGATTAAAACCTTCATTATAGCACAATACACAGTGCTAGCCATTTACTGACTTCATAGTATGTTTATTATTTTGTAAAACATTATTACTGCGGCATCTTAATCTCACATTACAGTATGAAGAATTTGATATTGCTGTTGAAATTTATTTTCGGTTTGCCGGTAGACTCCACATGTTCTTTTATTAAATACAAATAATAATAAAGACTTGATGCCTGCTAAATTGAGAAAAGAAACGTAAGTCCCACTGCATGAAAATACCTTTGTTGTGGTTTACGACTAAAGGGCGTAAAGTATCCTTGAATTTTTGATCGATCGAAACTTTAAAGTACACATTTAAAAAATGCTTTGGTTATATTTATTATAAAGTAAGTGAACCAATGCACCAGCAGATATTTTGTGATAAAGTTTACTTTTAAACATGGACTTTGATTGTTTTATGCAACTAAATATAAGTAGCCAGATTGAAGATAGGATTTTTCGACATTTTCAGTGTAACACGGTACAGCTGTGATGTGAGTTTTTATTTCCGGCATTTAACACATCGTTTTCAGGGCTGTCCGAATATGGTTCGCCCTGAATTAGTTAGCTCAGAACTTTTGGGTTACAATCATTTTTTCTGCATCACCAACTAAGCTATTATTGTGTTTAAGAAACATGGGAAGCATGTAAAAATACTTATGGTATAATCTTACTTAATATGGCAAATAGTTTTGGGGAAAAAAATAGCAAAACAAAATCAGTAATTAATTCAATCAACAAATAGTGCTTCTTGCCTTCCCCATCCGGCAGAACTACATATTTTGTGTTTTTTCTTTTATAAGTTTACACCAGGATCTGTATTTGTAATCTTGAGTCTTTCTGGTTCCCTATTCCCCTGATTATTGAACTAAGTTAAATCTAAATTAGTTGAAAACTATGTTAATTGAGCTGCCTTTATTAAAAACAGCATCAGAATAGATAAAAGATGTTTGGATTATTTAAGAAATAAGAAATAGAGTTCCCTCTGATTGTCCTTACACTTCCGTTAAAGATGTGTACAAATCCTTAAGCTCCGTCTGAAATTTTATCTGCATTGACACGATTTAGCATGATGTGGTTGCAATACTAAATCACTGCTAGAGACTGAAATTTGAAGTTGATTTAAAGCAAAATCTGAAATCGCTCATGTTTTTCCCACTTATACCTTACAATTCAAAAACTAAAATTAAAATAAATGGAGGCCTCTTCACACATAAAAAAACACGCTTACATTGCCTTAATAAATATTCCTACCCCCTAATTTTTCCAAATTTTATCACGTTACAGCCATAAACTTTTTGTGACTCAATTGCATTTCAGAAGCAAAAAAATTAATTAAATTTGCATTTACATTTACGACCATTCAATGTTTTACCGAGGAAAAAAATCCAGTAAAACCAACTGCTTTTTTAATTAACCTGAGTAGTAAACAGAATCTGGCTAAATACACGTGTTCTGTTTATTAGAGAACATACTGACCTAATGAGATTATGAAAACCAAAGAGCAGCAGACAGGTTAGGGAGAGAGTTGAGAGAAGACGTAGAGTGTTAAACAATATTCCAATATTTTGACATCTCAAGGAGCACCGTTCAAGGAATCACCTAAACATTGACAGATTATGATGGCATGAATAAAAAATACTACCAAGGTACGACTGCCTGTCTAAACAAACATGCCAGGTAAGAACTGCGTTAATCAGAGCAGAGAAGCAGGTTAAATGTCCGATTGTAACTCTGAAAGAAGGGCAGAGATCCACAGGACAGCTATGTTAAAAGTAAGACACACAAATCTTGTTAGCTCCTCAGATATTTGAGTCAAGATATCACACTCGAGCACCTGAATATGCACACCGCTTCTGCAAACGTTTCGGAAGAAATGGGTCGCGATAGTACAGCCACAGGACTGTAAAAAAATTTCTGGGATGAATTTTGGCATTGCTGCTTGTTCCCAAATAACTTTGCATAAGTGCACAATGCCATATCCATAAAGACAAGGACGGGAGACTTCAGGGTGAAGGTCTTGAAAATTGGTGCTTCACCTCTCAAATTAGACTCTGGTCTTGCGAAAGTATGAACTCCTTACTGATCATGTTGGGGCTCCTAAAACAGATTCATAGAAAAGGGCTGAAGGACTTCTTCAATATTACCCAACTAAAGATAAGGCGCCACTATTATCTGGGCTTCCTGTTCAATTAAGCTGTTTTGTTTGCACTCCCAGCAAACAGTTGAATTCGCCCTGAACGTCAGACAGTCTGGTTGAAGTCAGCAGAGGTTCTGCTTATTAGAGATAATGAGTTCATGCCTGGGTGCTCTGCTGGCTGCAATGTCCTCCAATAATCAACCCAGACATGTGAATGAGGGCAGTGTCCATGTTTAAGCTGGATTTTTGTCCCACGAAGAAAAGGTGCCATTTTGTTCCCGTGTCACTTCTGTAACCGGTGCGGAGGCCGTCTAACCCTTCGTCCTCCTTGTTCCCACCCCACCTCCCCAAAACTTTCCTGTCCTTCTTAATCGCTGTGTCGGAACATTCTCTTTCCCTCTGTCATATCTCTAGCCGCCCTTTCTTGTTTCTTCACTTCACCGCCACCCCTCAACCTCCCCAGCCTCTTTAATTCTCATTATATCCACTCTAACAGTCCTGGTTAGCCCCACTCTGTGGCAACGCATGGACTCCTTGCTCTCTATTCCGGCCTAAACCCTATTCCTTGCTCGTTTGCTCATCTTTCACAGGCAAGAATGGCCACTTCACCTGGTAAACAAGTAAGAAACAATAGAGTCTGTGGGAACCAATGAAAAGGTCGAACCAACAAAAAAACATTTTCATTAGTGATTAGCAAATACCTGTGTAGTATTCCTAGAGACTTAGCCACATCAGCAAACAATCTGGTCATGGTATTTACCATCAGATCAGTTTTAATATAAGCATAAAACGCAAAACTGATTTACCTGGTGAGGTTCGCTGTTTAAAAATATAAAAAATTTTTTACCATTGTGCTAAGTAAACGATCAGACATGACATTTTTTATTCCGGAAATTCTTGGAATGACATCAGTAGGACGCAAACAACGAGCATAACGGATAAATCCGTCAGCTGGGAGATCGATGTCAAGCTTTATTTAAAGCAAAGCACCTGCAGCTCTCAGAGGTAGCCTGTAGGAATCTGTGAGGATTTAAAACCGCTGTTGTCTACACAGTTGAACCAGGTGAAAACCAAGGGAAAGACTCCACTCAGCAAATCTGGAGATATTTTTAAATCACCTAGCCTGTTTCCTTTTCTCCTTTTCTGTTCACTGTCCTGCTTTCAACATGCAATCATTTTGAAGTGGAGAACTGAAGGAGGACCAGTGTTTTTTTATTTATTTTTTATGGAGATGTAATGATTAACAGAGTGAAGAGATTGGGCTGTAATTATATAATAGGGCACCTTGTGTTAACTTAAATTAGTAAAAATTTTAGCTGGTGCTAAAGATTTTCAGAACCAGTGCTCTAAATCTAACTCTTAACTTTCTATGCACTCCAAGTTTAGGTCCAATTCTCCAAAACTACACAAAACAAGCAGCTCTTAGTTAGTTTAGAGAATTTACCAGAAATTTAAAAATCTAAGGGGGGGTTATTGATTTATTATGTATTTATTATAAGCTAGCTCTGGACTTAAGATTAAGTTGAAAGGTTTAACGGTTAACTTCATTTTAATATTTCACCTGTTTACTACGACGCTACTGCCACCATGCTAGACATGTGACGCCGTTTTCTGTTGTTTAACAGCATTTGACAGATTTGACTGTTTTCGCTCTGAAGCCGGGGCTTCTTGTCTGTCGGCACCTCGTTCATAGATGCTGATAAAAAGGCTTGGGTCCGATTGTTGGTTAATGGCTCCAAACGCACATTCAAATTTGTTTTTAAATAGATGAAGGAGCTTGAAGCTACAGGAATGGTCTTCACAAAAACTCCAACCTTAAATGCCAGGGGCCTTTTAGGTAACAAATTAAATGAATTTTACAAATTCTGTTCAAATGAAATAGTATCATTTCCAACCAAAGCTATAAGCTCGCAGCTTGTTTGCAGCTTTAGGTCAGGGACATTTATTTAAATAATTAGCTTTAAATTTGATCCTATATGTATTATTTCTGATTCCATGTGGATTATTGAAAATCCATTATCCATGTAAACTGGATCAATTTTTGTTGCCTTAAAAAACTGAAATAATTGAACATTTATCACGAATTATTGACTGTAAGCTTCTGTTCTGAAGTTTTTCTCAAAAGAAGAAACACAAGAAACAGAGGTCTAAGAGATATCCCTCTCGTCAGCTGGGAACAGTGGTGGCTGGTACCCTCAAGAGATCTCGAAGGGGGACAAACCAGTGGCAGCAGAGACGTGAGAATTGTGGGCATACTCTACCCAGGGAAGGTGCTGGTTCCAGTCGGTCTGATGTGTGGAAGTTAGGCACGGGAGAGCTGCCTCAACCTCCTGGTTATGTCGCTCTGTCTGACTGGGGATGGTAACCAGAAGTGAGACTGGTCTTGTTACCCAGGGCTGCACAAAAATGTTTCCAGACTTGAGAAGCAAACTGGGGGCCACGGTCAGACAGGATATCACCGAGTATACCATGTAGCCGGAAGACATGTTTTACCAGGAGTCTAGCAGTCTGGGAGGCAGAGGGTAGCTTGTGTAGAGGAATGAGGTGGCAGGCCTTAGAAAAGTGGTCAACAATGTCTATAGTGAATAGTGGCATACCTTGAGCGGGAGAAGGCCAGTGATGAAATCTGCAGCGATGTGGGACCAGGGACGTTTGGGGATTTTGAGGGGCTGCAGAAGGCCCGAAGGAGGTTTATTGCCGGTTTTATTTCTCGAGCAGATGGGACAGGCTTGAAAATAATTGACGACGTCCTTGTGGAGGATTCGCCACCAGAATCTCCGGGAGATCAGAGCTATGGTCCGACTAGAACCAGGGTGACAAGAGAGGCGAGAAGTGTGGAACCAGTGAATGTGTTCTGAACGGACGGAAGATGGTACATACATAGTTCTCTGAGGGGTGGTCCGGGGGTCAGGTTCACGGAGGAGGGCGTTTTGGACGATGCCTTAGATCTCCCAGGGTACCAAGCCAACCACGCAGTCAGGAGATACTATGGGAGCTGGAGCAGTGAAAGAATCATCTGGTCAGAACTGGCGGGAGAGGGCATCAGGTTTGGTGTTCTTGGATCCTGGCCTGTAAGATATGGAGAGATTAAACCAAGAGAAAAACAGAGACCAGCGAGACTGTCGGGGATTAAGACATTTTGCAGATTTTATGTACTCCAGGTTTCGATGGTTGGTCCAAACCAGCACCGGATGGTTAGCACCCTCCAGCCAATGACACCATTCCTCAAGTGCCAGCTTGATAGCGAGTAGTTCACGGTCTCCCACGTCGTAATTGCGTTCAGCTGGGGAAAGACGTCGGGAGAAAAAGGCACATGGATGGAGCTTGTTGTCCCCCTCCGATCTCTCGGAGAGGATGGCCCCAACTCCCAGGTCGGAGGCGTGGACCTCTAAAGTAAACTGTCGAGATGGATCGGGTTGAACTAAAACGGGGGCTCAAGAGAAAAGGGTCTTAATAGTGTGAAAGACTTGTTCTGCTTCGGGGGTCCAGGTGAAGGTCTTCTTGACGGAGGTTAGGGCAGTGAGTGGGGTCTGACTATAATTTCTTATGAAACAGCGGTAAAAATTGGCAAAACCTAGGAAACGTTGTAGCTGTCGTCTTGAGTCTGGAGTGGGCCGTTCTCTGACTGCTTGAACCTTGATGGGGTCGGCTCGGATCTGCCCGCCCTTGACGATTTAGCCGAGAAATGTGATGGATGTCAGGTGAAACTCACATTTCTCTGCTTTAATGTAGAGGCAGTTTTGAAGAAGACGTTGGAGGACTAGACAGATGCGGGATCTGTGTTCTGAGGGATCTTTGGAAAAAATTAGAATGTCATCCAGGTAAACAAAAACGAAGATGTTGAGGAAGTCACGGAGAACGTCATTACTAAGGGCCTGAAAAACAGATGGAGCATTACATAAACCAAAAGGCATAACTAAGTATTCAAAATGTCCTAGAGGTGTTTTGAAGGCTGTCTTCCGCTCATCCCCCTGGCGAATACGGACGAGATGATAGGCGTTGCGGAGATCCAGTTTAGTGAAAACGGTGGCATTGTGAAGAGATTCGAAAGCTGCAGTGATGAGTGGTAATGGGTACTTGTTCTGATGGTGAGGTTGTTCAGACCTCTGTAGTCTGTGCAAGGTCGGAACGAACCATCCTTCTTGGAAACGAAGAAAAAGCCCGCCCCGTGGGGAGAAGAGGACGAGGGACTCATTAATATAGGTCTCCATCGATTCCCACTCCTTGTGAGAGATGTTGTACAGACGGCTGGATGGCAATGGAGCTCCTGGCAGAAGGTCGATGGCGCAGTCATAAGGTCTGTGAGGGGGTAAGTAGCAGGCCTTACTCTTGTTGAAGGCCTCCTTCAGGTCCAGATATTCCTCGGGAACATTGCTGAGGTCCTGGGAATTGATGGAGACGTCCTCCTGGGGCGGGCTAGGAGGAACGGCGGCCTGGAGACAAGAGGAGAGGCAGTCAGACAACCAGGAAGAAATGGAGCAGTCTGACCAGTTGATGGTGGGGTTATGGTCCTGGAGCCAGTCAAACCCCAACACTATATGGGGCTGAGAGCAGGAGAAAACAAAAAACGGTCTAATTTCTTTGTGGTTGCCGGAGATGACTAACTGAAGTGGACTGGTGATGTGGGTTATCTGTGGTAGTGACCTGCCGTCAAGAGCGGCAACCTGAAGCGGGGTGTCTAAAGATGAAAAGGGGTGTTGTAACTGGTCAACGAGTATTTGAGCAACAAGAGATCTTTCGCAACCAGAATCGACACAGATAGATCAAAAGTGAACATCATAAACGATTTTACCTCTACTGATGCCTGTAAGTATGGGTAAAGGTTGTTGTGATGATCTGGTGGGCCAGTCAAGCATGACTCTTACCATTTCTGTTTAGACTAAACTTAGGCTAAACATTTTACTTGAAAAAAACACATTTTCTACACATTTTTCTGCCCTGACCTGGAGAGTGCCATAGAACAACGTGTCCATGGATGTCAAGTGCATGTAGGAAGCTGAACAAGTTTTTCATATGCTGACAATAGCTTTTTACTTTGTTTCTGGATCCGTCTCAGGAGACACTCTCTTCACCCACACTCAATGACCTTTTTACGTGCCACAATCAATCTGACGTAGAGGGTGATAAAGCACATACGTGCCCGACGGCTCTAATACTATTGAGTATGAGGCGGTACATTTTCTACATCGTTCTAATCCAAAGCCCACAACATCTTGCTCATCCACCAACTCCCCGTCCCCCATCCTGGCCGCAGTCCAAAAGGACCCATTTGAGGAGGTGGCAGAAGGCAGGTCTGGCCCAGACAGCTCTGTCACTGCCTATCTGACACTGCAGGAGGCGGCTGACCAGCTCCTCAAGGTGAGCAGGCTGTCAGACGTGCACATATGGAGCTCAACACTTGAAGAAACCAAAAAAAGAGAGACATGGAGAGAAAGAGAGAGAGAGATGAACAAAAACTCAGAAGGAAAGAGTGTTCTCGAATTGAAATAGTAATAAATGTGGGGCATCAATAGGAAGTTATTGCACCCAGTAGGGAAGTCACTGTGAGAAGTTTGAGCGTTAACATGTCTGGTCATCTTTAAACGTGCATCACAGACAGAAACCGTTCCATGGAAATAAAATCAGCAGGAAAAAGGGTCGGTTTAGGTCATTCTGCTAGTCTAACTGTATATGGCTAATGTAAATTGCTCTGCTTCATGTCCATTCAGTGATTCAGTGATCCAGGAGAGTTGCTCTGCCGCATCCTCATTTAGAAAAAGGTCGGCGTGAATGTATGAAAGCCTATGTATGACTACAATGGGATTTAACGGATGTAACTCATCTCTCTCTTTGCAGTTAGTCCTTGTAAAACACGTCAAAACTTAGTGACCTCTGTTTCCTTAAAACAAACTTAATTTTTATCATTTTTGTCTACCAACTGAGGTCTACAAGATGGCTAAGCCTCGCCCCCTTCCCATCCCACTCCCACATTATAGGAGACAGAATAAGCAAATATCAAGAACCTTGAAAAAACCCACTAAGGCCCTATATAGTGAAATAAAAACACGGACTTTTACTTCCGGCATATATAGATGAATGGATTTGTATTTTAAGTTTAAGCGAATAACCACGACGCATGGATTTACAGCAGAATACCAGAGTCTGTGTTTTATGTACAATCACAAGTCTGTGTTGACATATTGATGTTCATGGGATAAAACCTGTTCATGAGGGCTAGCATGACTCTGCTATCATTACACCCCACATTATACATGGATAAATATATATATAAAAACTATTTCTATGAAAATTTTTATGTCTAATTATGTATTGACAAAAAAGAAATAAAGTATTTTCAATGCACCGTTGACGTTTCTGTTTTTGTCCAAATCCAAATCTAAATTATTTTGGACATGAGGTTCATTTAGAAGAACACTGTCTATTTAAATTATTAGCATAAAAGTATGAGTAGAATATTAACAGCTGGGTCTACATGCATGCTTCATGTGCACACAACATATACTTATAAATTGATATGGATCTAAACTTTAAATTCAAATTTACATTCGAAAGGTACTTTATACCATGTAAGACCAAACTGGTTTACTTGCAACTCCTAAGTCCGGTATTGGGTTTCAAGTGTGAGAAGGTTATGTTACAGTGAACTGTTGTCATAGTTTTCAGGTATCTGACCCACATAAACAGAGGACTCTCAGATTGCAATGATAACAAAGTTTATTATAGAGTGTGGAGGTGTCTTGAGGCAGGAAGCAATGGTCATGCCAGGGAACGGAAGGGAGATCCAGGTAACAGAGAGCGACGTGGGAAACCGGAGACTTCTGGAGGTGAGATGGAGAAGGTGAGTAGTAGAAACAGTGTGGAGATGATTTGATATGATGCTTACTGTTGTTGATAAGTGTTGATGCCAGGGAGGGGTGAGTGGAGAGACTTTCCAGTTGAGTCCAGGTGGTTGTTGTCCAGAGGGGTGTGACGCAGATGGTGAATGGCTGGAGCGGGCAGATCGAGCTGATCACTGAGAGCAGGAACCAGAGTGTTGTGGAATCCAGGAGATCAAGAGCGGATATGAGCACAAGTGAAGTGAACCTAAAGAGATGAACACAATGGGAATTAACAGATTGCACGGGTGAAAAAAGTAACAAATAAACAAAACATCAAGCAACTAGAAAAACTCTGAAGACTAGAGACTCGCGCTGAGAATAGGTAACGTTACCAGGAGTAACAAACACTCAGGCAATAAGTATCTGGATCCCTGCTCCTTATAAGCAGTTCAGCCCAATCAGCCCAAATGCAGATCATCTGGAGAGGATGTCAGGTGAGGACCTGCTCCAGCCGGAATGACGCTATGGCGTCCCCTCGTGGACAACCTTTGAAGGTGCTAGAAAGTCTCTTATGACAACTTTTTATTTAACTGTGTGTTTAACTATTAAGATAATCATATATGGTTTACATGGTCTCTTTGTGCATGCATGGATTCTTTCCGGGGACCCCAGTTTCCTCCCACTGTCTTAAAACAGTACTGCTGGGTTAAATTGTCTATAGGCATGAGTCCGTGTATGATTTTCTGTTAACAGCATAAAAGGAAACTTTGACTGACCTCACTGAAACTATTAAACACATCTAGTTTCCTTTTGATTTTATATTTTGTTATACTTGACCTATTAGAGTGAATAAGATTTTGGACTATACTAGCACCAACATTCTATAGGATGATATCTGAAATCAAAGAGAAAAGCAAAATTCCCTCAAATATGAATTCTGCTGATATTATTTTGCTCCAGAAACCAGGGAAAGACCCTATACTCCCATCAAGTTACCGTCCAATAACATCGATAAATGTAGATCTCAAGATATTCTCAAAAGCTCTCGCTAGAAGACTGGAAAAAGTAAGACATCTTTTAACACATCAATATCAAACAGGCTTCATAAAGGGAATACAGTCTTCCACTAATATGCGCAGACTAATTAATATTATAGACTATTCTACTATCAATAACCTGGAAGCCATAATTGTTTCATTAGATGCAGAAAAAGCATTTGATCGTGTAAAATGGAAATTCCTATTTGCAGTATTAGACAAATTTGGGTTTGGTTCATCATTTATAAACTGGATGAGAATTCTTTATAGCTCTCCAAATGCTTGTGTACGAACCAATGATCAAAATTCTCCAACCAGAAAGGGGTGTCCATTGTCCCCTTCACTTTTTGCACTATTTATCGAACCCCTAGCAGCTGCCATCAGAGAAAAAAGCAGAGATATAAAAAGAATTCAGTCCAAAAAGTTTGAACATAAGATAAGTCTCTATGCGGATGATTTATTACTTTTCCTCCAGAATCCACGGGTCTCTCTAACTAACACTATTGCAATAATGAACAAATTCTCTGCACTTTCTGATTACTCAAATAACTGGTCAAAATCTATAGGTCTGCTAGTTAATCGAAGTCCTCAGTGTATATTAACTAATATGCTGAAGACAGGAAACATTAGATACCTGGGAATAAACATCTCGCCCAGGTTCTAAGAGCTGACAAAACTAAATCACATTCAACTTTTAAAACTAATAGAAGACCATCTTACAAAATGGAATCCCCTGCCTATATCACTCATGGGCAGAGTAGCCACCATAAAGATGATGGTCCTTCCTAAAGTAAACTACCTATTTTCAATGATTCCCACAAGGCCATCTTCTGCTTGGTTTAAGTCACTAGACTCGTGTATCTCCAAATTTTTATGAAAAAACAAACCACCAAGAATCAGCCTTTAAAAAGGTAAAAATTGTGGTTGTTTAGAATTACCAAACTTTCAGCACTATTTTCTAGCTAATAGATTGCAATACATCTCACATTGGTATAAAAGTCACCCACAAGATGAAGAATGCATGGATATAAAACAAACATAATGTGATAATCTGGAAATCTGTGATTTACTAATTATTAGCCCGAGCATTTAACGTCATAAATGCTTTAAAAGCATCAACATTAGCTCCTCTGACAGCCTAGTGGGAATTTCTTAAAATAACTGAATCCTCACTCAATCCATGTAGATTAACACCCATTTGGAACAGCCCTGACATCCTGCAAAAAACAACTAGCTAAACTTTACAGTATGGAAAAACAAAAGAATAAAGACTCTGGAACACATAGCTCAACATGGTAAATGTATTTCATTTGATACACTTATAACACTATATGGAATAAATAGCAACAGATTCTTAGAATACCAACACATAAAGGCAGTAATTAGTGAGAAATACATTTTTACGTAACTAGATCTACAACTCCCTTGCAGGGTAGCAGAATTCTTAAACATCTGCTCCCCAAAATACCTCTCAAAAATATACAAACTATTATCCAAGATAGACAATTCCATTTCTTTAACTTTAGAAACCTAAGAAACCCAAATCTACAACTTATTCAATATAAGATTCTTCACAGAACTCATTACACAGGACAAAGGATGTTCAAGATGGGTCTTAAATATACAAATATCTGCTCACAGTGCACAGATAACACACCTGATGATTATCTGCATGCGCTATGGTACTGTGCACTAGTTCAGACATTCTGGATTGAGGCCTTGTCAGGATCTCTTAGTGTGGTTTAAATGTAATGTTCCAGCATGCCCCACACTAGGTTTATTGGGTAACCAGGATCTCTTAGTGTGGTTTAAATGTAATGTTCCAGCATCCCCCACACTAGGTTTATTGGGTAACCAGGGTGGCATCAGCATAGAAATTAATTTATCATCTGTACTCACTGCCCTATATATTACAAAGAAAACTATTCTCCTGAACTGGAAAACAAGGAAGAACTTATCTATCAGTTTAGGAACTTTCTATTAGATAATTTCAGTGTATGCCTCTTCAAATCATTATCTGACTGATACCTGCAATCTCTGGTCTTCTCTAATTAGCTCCATCACTTACCGTGGTTGGTGGGTCATTGTCTTACTGCTCTAGGTTGCTCTGGAGTTGGTTGTGGGGGAATCTTGACGATGGGCGCGCATCTGGGTCCGGTGGTTGGATAGCTCCCGGTTGGTGTGCCGTGTATCTGGTCCGTAGGTCTGTATTGGTGACCTTAGGTCTGCATTGGTGACCGAAGGTCTCCATTGGTTTCCTCTGCCTCCCCATGCTATTCCCATGAGGGGGGGGGGGGGTCGTGCCCTACCCCCTCCTCACCCTTCCTCACTGTTTGCTGCTGCACTCACCTGCAGACGGAGTGGGCCCTGGGGTGTAGTGCTGAGGGGGCTTCAACCCCGGACCCCCTCTGCGGTCCTCTGGGTTGGTGCGTGGTGTCCCTGCGGTGGGCTGTCTGATCTCTGTACTCTTACGTGGCCCCGGTGTCCTGGACCTTGGGCTTCCTCTGTTCACTCAAGGCTCCCGGAGGGGGGTGGCAGTGGCCCTCTGTACCCATGGCTGAGCATAATTCATGTAATACCTACATCACAATTTCTGCATGCTTAGGCTCAATCACGCACTATAGAGATCAAAACACTTTAACTGTACCGCTCTGTTTATTAATAACATCAAGTTTACCTCATATTTATGTATGTGTTATGTGCCGCATACATTGCTGTCTTTGCTCTGCATTCTGCTAATTATATCTCCACAGGTATGATTCATTGCCATTTCGCAGTTTCCCAAGGATGCTTCCGGAGCGATCTAGTTGCAGCTAGTTTTTTGGTTCTTTTGTTTGTTTGTTTTTTTTTTGTTATCTTTTGTTTGTTTACTTTGAATATTAGTTATTGTGAATGTTCCCTTTCACTCTGTGCACTCCCCCCACCCCTAAGTCATGTTTAGAGTGAATAAAATGAATGTTTTTACGACCAAACTGTACCATGTGCATCAATTTGAGAGCAGATGAGAGATTTCATGCTGGGTTGAGGTAAAATCTCCAAAATAAAAAAATGTAAGCAGTGACCCAACATATCAGGTCGCCTGAAGAGTTTGGCACTAACATCTGTTGTTCGTCTGAATGCTAATAAAGCTGAGGGTGGCCAAAGATGGCCTCCAGCATATGAGGCGTGACAAGGTTATATTGCAGTGAACGTGGGCCAGGTCTGGAAATCCAACGCTGCTTTATAAGAGTGCATCTGCAGGCAAGGCACAGTGTATCGACGTAACAATCCCCAACAACACATGTAAACACACACAAACACACACACACACACACACACACACACACACACACACACACACACACACACACACACACACACACACACACACACACACACACACACACACACACACACACACACACACACACACACACACACACACACACACACACACATACACACATATAATTACACACAGACAGGCCCACTGCCAGCCATCCCAGGGCATCCTGTGGAACCAAATCCATAAATTAGACTCGAGCTCCAGAGAGCCGACGACAGAAGGTGCTGAAAAAAATCCACCCACAACCGCACACTAATGGAGGCCGACGTTGGATTTTTAATGAATGACTGTAGCATACAGGCAGATGATGGCTGTGAAGATGTCTGAGAAGGCTAGTGGAGCCTACTGACGCTAACTCTCCCCCGTTGTTGCTTCTCCGCTTGGAAGGCTGAGACGGACAATGTCTGACGGGACACGAATGACAAAAAGAATGCCGATAACATGAAGATGAATCCTGTCTCTGGAAACGATGAAAACAGCACACACATAGCTGTGATGCTAAACAACTGCAGGCTGATCACGTTGGGATTCATTACCTATGTGAATAAATGGCACATTGATGCAGATGCATCTCTCTTTATTGCTCATAATGATTTCTTTTATTGCTGTCTAACGGTCAAGTTTGTTATTGGTTGTTACTTTGAAAACATGCATGCTGGAATTCCTCCTGCTTAAAAGAAAGCCTCCCTGTGATGCATCTTACAAATGAGTTCATAATCAGGGTTCGGCATTGCTTCCGTTTTCATCCTAGTTTGAGATATTCTGTTTCAAAACTTAGTTTGAGCACACGATAATACCCCAAAGAGCCTGCACTGCAGCTCCGCATGTGTTTTAATTATAACATGGTTTCTAGCTGACATGAACAAAGAAAAAATGTGTATAGAAGTGGGGCACACAGGACTCTGGGACACACTCAGCTCAGATGGGTACTGCTGTTTTCCCTTTTTTTGGAGTGATAAACTTTGCTGCTGCCTGGAGCCATGAATTTAACAGGGAGACATAAAAGTGACATGAAAATGGTAATGGGATTCCTCACAAACAAAGAATCGAGCAACTACTTTCATCTTACAGAATATCTTATGTCCTCCTCCTTCCCGCCTTTGAGGGCCCGTACACTGAGTTTCTTGCTCGTCCTAAAGCTTTTTGTTTACAAACCGTCATAGCATATACTGGGACTTATTGACCCAATGTGAAATCTCTTTGCTTTTCAGGTGATATTTGAAGATATATTTCTACTTAAGGGAAAAAAGAGGTACTGAAAAATTTTTGCAGACCATTTGTTTTCCTTTCATCTCACAATTATCACTTTTACTACTTGCATTCCTTTGCCTGTACTTGAACTCCTTAGCGTTTTCGGTCCTCACCGGCTTCGGTATCTGTTCCCTTCTCTGTGGACTGAAAAACACTGTCTGGCTGTTTCTGCCTGTGCAGACTTTCCTCAAACTAACAGAAAGTGTGGGCTCCCTTTGAGCAAAGACTGGTAAATAATGCAGGTGATTAAGTAAGCTTGTCGGGACGAACGGGAAAAAAAAAAGAAAAAGCCTCAGTTTCAGCCTGTTAGAGGGGGGAAACCTCGTGACTTTCAAGCCTCCAGAGTCCTGCTCACACGCAAAACGTGGCAGGGAACGTGTGGGAGCATGTGTGCTGTGTGGAACCCAAACGAGACAGGTTCTGGTGTCTGCTGGGTATGCTTTTGCTGGTTTATGGATACAATTACAGCTAAAAAACACATCCTCTTCACACCACAGCATGATACCAGAGAGATTATAAAGGTTGTGTTTGTAGTCCTGCGTAGACTTCTTTGAGGCAAGGGGTAGAAACACACAGGCCAAAGTGAATCTGGAGGTGATGAAAAATGCTGAAGGAACAGTCTCTGTTTCTTTTAGGTTCCATTATTTGAATAACATTGGGTTTCCATCTGCTGGCTTAACACTGCGTTGCACATTTTCTTGCTCAGTTTTTTTACGAAGTACAAAGTAAATTCTTGGCATTCTTGCACTAACATACTTGTTTGAGATCAGTGGGCCCCAACCCTGGACTCAGATGATTACATCCCCTCCCTGACAAGGGTTAGGGCTGTTGTGGCCCCTTTAAACCAGGTGTGCAGCAACATGAAAAAATCTTCAACGTCTTGTCTTGTCCCAGCGTTTGTCTGATGTTTGTTAAAGGGCCAAACCGATGCTGTTGACAGATCAAATTCACATAATGTGTAGTCTGTTTCAGGGCGTTGCTTTCCCAAAGTATAAACGTAGTATAGCCTGACCTTATTAGCCACTAGGCTCTTGAATGATTGGTTGCCGCAGGAGGCACAGATATAGTGGTTTGTTGGATGACTTAGGAAAGTACAAGTCAAATTGTACATTATTTGTTTTCAGTGCTCTAGTTTAGTTTTTCTTTATCAACGTGTTTAAGATGTAATATTTTGTTTCAGCCATTTTGCTACATCATGTTTGTAGATCTGAGCATAGAGTGGTGCGACTCTCTAGGCAGACTTTGTATATTACTCCTTTCTACTGTGTACGTCCATTCACTGTAAGTAATATTGTTGTTGGTTTAGTTTGGTTTTATAAATGCCTAAGAGCTGTATTGTACTTTGTCCCATTGAATATTATGGTCGTTTGTTGTGGTTTACTTGTATTGTTAAGAGCTAAAAGTTAGCCGTTTACCATTAAGCTATTAAGCTCGGTTAATTAGATGCAGTTGTTATTCGTGTTACTATTTCCAGTCAAAATGCCTTATTTCTCTTGTATGTTTTATCGTTGTGATTCTACAAATAGCAGGGTTGATCATTGTTTATGTATAATTATTATTGAAATTCTCATAAATAATAACCAGTTGCTAGTTTATAGTAATCTTTAACCACGCTTATTCACTTTGTACACAATTGGTTTATTGCCCAAGCATTTATAGGCAAGTTCTTATAATTTGTATTTGTTTATCTTTACAGAAACCACACACACACACACACACATATACACACACACACACAAACATGCACACCACACGTGCCTTTGTATGTATGGAGGAACCTCAAGAGCAAAATTAAAGCAAGTAAAGCTCAGTTCTGGATTTGGACATCGACAATAACTTTCCCTCTTAATCAATTCGATGATTAGAAACGTAGAAACCTGAGAAACGTACCTATAGTGGTGACCCACAATTAAAAAAACCGGCTGAACTTAGATTTGGTCAAACAGATAATGCAAGTTATAAGGAAAGGCCAATAAATAGATCCAATTAATGACAAAAACCAGACAGGAAAAAAATGGATTCAATATCTTTTATTTGCAAAACTTTATCCATATATAATAAAAATAATTATAAATAACCATCTGCATGATATTTAGACAGAGAGAAACACCAAAACAAACCAGCCACAGGCCCATTTCCTAATAAGTCATTTTAACACAAAAACAGCCAAGACAACTGACTCAATAAGGTGGATAACGTTAAAGACATCAGAGACCTTCACAGTCTATACATGTCTCTATGAAGCTTTTCATCATCCTCAGTATTTTAGATCCTCTTCTATGTCCTCGTTGTCCCGCACTTTTGTCTGAGCCAAGAAAACCTACAATACAACATATGTCCAGGCACACGTTGTTGCACATAGATAATTGAAGGTCACTTTCTGATCCCTCATTCATGTTCTCACCTGTTATCACAAGGTACTATAATCAACAGATCTAGTAAAGCAGGTGGTCTGTGTTTTAGGATTTTTGGAGCATGAAGCTCAGTTAGTTTGACACAAAACAGAAAAAGAGACAAGAAAACATGATCAGTAATTATAAAAAATCAACATTAATAAATGTTTTTTGGGTTAATAATAAATGTTTTCTTACTTTTTTCATCAACTTGATTTTCCTATCATCCAGCTTCTGGCTACTGCTGTTAAAGGTGGAGGTTCACAAACTGATCAGCTGGATAAAACATATCAGAGTGCTGGCGGAGTCTCAATTTTTTCATTTTGGTGTTGGCACAGATTTCTCTAGGCCTGTGGAGAGAAAAAAACAAGAAAGCATTTAGCTTCATATTCTTTTAGTAAAATGTTTATATGGACAAAATGGGGTTTTCAAACAACATTGTTTCATTTCCATCTTATACCTCAGTTTGTCAGTCTTTGTAGGTCTTCCTCCGCATGTTCTCTATCTAGATTATCTGTCATACCGTCAAGTGTCTCTATGAAGTTCTTCATCATCCTCAACATCCTGGATCCTCACAAGAATTTCTGCTTCTCTCTCCTCATTAAACTTAACGTTTGTCTGAGCCAAGAAAACTCTCAGACACAACATTTGATCAGGCACACATTCTTTCATTTATATGTAAATAATAGATAATTGAAGGTCGCTTTCTGATCCTTCATTCATTTTCTCAACTTATTGTCCACACTGTACCATAATCAACAGATTTGATGGAGCAGGTCTTCTGTTTGGGTCATGTTGGACGGGTCCTTTTAGCAGCATGAAGATCATTTAGTTTGACGTTAAACAAAAACAGAGAGAAAAAAACATGATCAGTGATGATAAAGGATAAACATGAATAAATGTTTTTGGGTGGGTTTATTTTGGTGTTAATAAATGTTTTCCTACTTTTTTCGTCAACTTGATTTTTCTAACATCCTGCTTCTAAGTGCAGGTGTTAAAGGTGAACGTTCACAAACCGATCAGCTGAAAAATATCAGAGTTCTGGCTCCAACTGAATTTTCTCATTTTCCAAACAGACATTTCCTTACTTTTTTTTACTTCACATCTTACTTTTCTGCTTCTTATTGGTGGTGTTAGTACAGAAGCTTCAGATCAGTTTAGATTGAGAAAAATGGTTTTGAAGTGACATTGTTTCATCTCCATCTTGGACCTTAGTTTGTCTGCCTTTTTAAAGCTTGCTCCGCAGGTTCTCTATCGGCAATATCTGTCATATCATCAGGTGTCTCTATGAAGTTCTTACGTTCTTAAACCTACAGACACAACATATGATCAGGCACACGTTCTTTCATTTTTGTGTAAATAATAGACGACTTAAGGTTGCTTTCTCATCCCTCATTCATGTTCTCACCTTTTTCCACACTGTGCTATAGTTAACTGATCCGGTGGAGCAGGTCGTCTGTTTTGGTTGTGTTGGAGCTCAGTTAGTTTGACATAATAAGAAAAAAGAAACGGAGAGAAGAAAACGTTATTACTGATGATAAGGAATCAACATGGATGGCGGTTTTTGTTTTTCTGTTGATATATCTTTTCTTACTTTTTTCGTCAACTTGATGTTCCTCTCATCGTGTTCTGACTGGTGGTGTTGAAGGTTAAACTTCACAATCTGATCAGCTGGATGATAGCAAAAACATCACAGATCTGCACAGTCTTCATTTTTTTCCTTTCTTCTAAATAGTTGTTTTCTTACGTTTTGTTGACTTCAGCGTCTCATCTTTGGCTGCTGGTGTTGGTACAGAGGGTCTTGTACCTGCCTAATTGAGCACAACATTTTTCATTATCATGTAGTATTTGTACATTCTTTATATAGTGAACCATTGCTTTGACGTGAAACTGTCTCATCTACATAGTAAAGCCTATTAAAGGACTACCTCCACATGTTCTCGGTCTGGTTCTTTATCTGTCCTGTCCTCAGCTGTCCCTATGAAGCTCTTCGCCATCCTCGATATCTGGAATACTTGTAGTAATTGTGCCTGTCTAAACAGCTCGAAGCTCATGGAGCCTCAATCCAACATTACATTCAATAACACATTTTCTCACAGCCTTTCTAAGTAAAAGCCAAGTGACCAGTTCAGTCAGGGGTTCAGCTCCGGTCTTTTGAGAGCTATTGTCCTGAAACGTTTGGATGCCTTCATACTACAGGACACCTGAATCAAAACGGCGGAATTATCCCCTTGTCATCTCAGCAAGGGTTGCAAAGTACTGATCGTTTAACCATTCGTTTGATTCAGGTCATTTGGAGCAGGGATGCATCCACATTTTACAATACAGTAGCTTTAAAGAGATTTTTATTTACCTGCAGTGCTTTCCCACTCCTCAGTTTGAATGTACACCCATTTTCTCCTCCTACCTTTAGATTTAGATTTGTCTGCAGTAACTACACCTTACCCTGCAAAGAAAGTTATGTTTGCCCAGCAATGTTGTCTCGATATCTTTGAGATTTTACTCTGTACTGATGAAATTCGGTCTTACCTGCCAATAGATACCCTCTTTGGATATACTGTTAGAGTCCCGTTTTTTGTTCCACAGCTCTATTGTCTCACGTTGTATATATTTCAATTTTGTCATTCGCAGCATTTTTTAAGTACTTATTGGTTTTGCTACATACCCAGCAGCTCTGACTAGATGTTCAACAGTTAACACCTCAGCCTCAGTGTCTGGCTCAAGGACACTTTGACATGAGGATGGGACTGTCTTAGGGATAGGAAATTACAGATGACCCATTACTCTTGTCTGTTGTTGTCATTTAGGTTTAATTTTAGTGTGTTTAATGTATTTTTACCAAAGGTTGTCTGTTTCCTCTGCCTGAGCCATATCGTTTTGATTTATCCTCTTTGATTGTTTAGTGTGCTTCCTGATGTGTTAGATTGCTTGGCCTCCCCCTCTTTTGTTTTGTACAGTTGAAATACTAGTTAAAGATGTTGCCTTAGACTTACCCAGATGCCTGTGGTAAATGATAAACCTTAACAATAAATTACAACATCTAGCTGTGACATAAAGAAATGCCCCTGATGCAAGACGCACCTTAGGCCAAGGCCAGTTCTGCTAGAGTCCTTAACACTTGAAAACTGAAATCTAGCAGCGGTATAAAGAAAAGCTCGGGAGCAAGTCGCTTCCTAGAGCATCACCAGTCCTGCTAGACTCCTTAACATTTTAAAAAACTAACTCCAGCAGCGGTATAAAGAAAAGCGTAGGAGCAAGACGCTACCTAAGGCATCACCGTCCTGCCAGACTCCTTAACTTTTAACAAATTTCTAGCAGCGGTATAAAGAAAAGCGAAGGAGCGAGACGCTACCTATGGCATCACCGTCCTGCTAGAAAGCCATCAGCTCCAAAATCTCATCAATAGAGATAAAGTGCCTGCAGTGACTGATTCCAGGTGGTTTTCATGCACTTCTGTTTAGCTTCTCCATTTCCCTTTCAGATCGAGCCAAGGGCAGATGTGGAAAGCTTACATTCTTCCATTCAAGTGGCTCTTCCGCTTGGCGGGAGGTTCACCCTCATCACCTACCTCCCTTCTCCTCTTTCTGGAGTTGCAGAGGCCAGATGTCGAGGAACCGGGGTCACTTACCCAATTATATGGAGAGGGCAAGTTTGGATGGAAGCTCTGGTTACCCTCTCCTTCATCCACAGAAGATCTCCCATCATCTGAATAATCCAGAGTGTCTTCCGGGAGGTCGTGTTTCCATGGGAGCCTAAAGCCAGGCGGAATTGTCTGGGTAAAGCGAAGATGTGGTGGAAGGTGTTCCTCATCTTCACCAACTTCTTCATCCTTGGAGGACATGGTAATACTTTCCGAGCCCCTGCTGAATGACTCTAGAAATTCCTCAAAGGATAAAAGAGAACTAAGGTCTGACACTTCCTCATCTTCATCATCATAATAATCTTCCTCTTCTTCATTATCACTAAGCTCTCCCTCATTCAGAGATGATGTCCCATCATCTGAATGGTCCTGAGTCGCTTCCTGAAGGTCATGGTTCCATGGAAGCCTGAAGTCAGGCGGAATGATCTGGGTAAACCGAAGATGTGGTGGAAGGTCTTCCTCATCCTCATCCAGTTCCTCGAAATCAGAGCTTGTGAGATCGCTCCCAGAGACCTCGGTGGATGTCTCAAGAAAATCCTCAACGGATAAAAGAGAATATATGTCTGACTCGTCTGTCTCCCCCTCATCATCATCATCATATACATCCCCTCTATCAGTGAGCTCTCCCTCTTCCTCAGAAGAAGTCGAGTGATATTTCTTGAGGCCGTGGTTCCGTAGAACCCTTAAGTGAGGCGAAATGGTCTGAACAAACCGAAGACATTGTGAATGGTCCTCCTCATCTTCGTCATCTGCTTCTTCAGAGCTCGTGGCATCAAACTCAGAGTGCTTGCTGGATTCCTCGGATGACGAAGAATAACCCTCATCGTCTACCTCCACTTCCAACTCTTCCTCCATCTCAGCCTCCTCAAACTCTTCCCCACCCTCCTGTCTGTCTTGCGCCGCCAGCAACTCCGCTAAAACCGCAGCATCAGCCCCTTCCCAAACTATAATGACAAAGTTGTGTAATTCATTACCATCAACCTCTTCCAAGTTCACCTGCGGGGGATGTTCATCCGCAATCGCCACGATGTGATCTGTGAGGGGGCAAAAATGGATAAAATTGTTTCTGATACATTCGAAAACTTTAAAGCTGAGCTATGAATACAAAAAAAAACACGTATTGCAAAAAAAGATAAAATGCTTCATTTTAGGTTTCTGAATGTGTTTGTTTTGTGTCTGTCAGTTCTGAAAAGATTTAATCATTAAATAAAACAATTTTGCTCTATAAAATGGGGTTATTGATTAAACAGTTTATTCAAACAGACCAAGCGCATAAGAACACATTTCTTAATAAAAAAGAATCACAATTCTAGAAGATTACCTTGAACTTTTCAGTTCTGGAGCAGGGAAATTGTATTAATGCAGATTTTATAACACACAACATAACTCAAGATCTGCATTTCAGGACTTTATTTGAAACTGATACGGAGAAATAAAACCAAGTCTCCATCCCAACTAAGTTTTAAGCTCCCTACAAATGTTGGATGAAGTCCTAAGTAAAGATATGCTTGTCCTGAGTAGTCCAGGTCCTGAACTTTATATTTTAATTAAAAGACTTGATCATTTCTAAACAAATATATAAAGATAAATATTTTGCCAGTATGAACACATCAATAATTTTGGGTTTCTGTCCTTTTGACTCTAGCCTACCTAGTGTGGACACCAAACATAACTGCATGTTTCAGATCTAAATGAAATACAGCTGTAAATACATGTTATCTTGAATATAGTTTACGTATTTTGGATCCGTAACTACTCAAAAAACTTTATTGTAATATTTTGGAGAGTAGATGTATTTCATATATTGCTAAAGCTTTAGAAAGACTAAACTTTCCCTACTCCTCAGCATATTCATCTTTTGATTGCTTTCTTTAGTCTTGACATACTGATATTTTGTCTTTTGGGAAAAAAGAACAAAAAAAGACAAAGTGCCACTTTACACTGAATGTGATGCAACTGTTCATTACTGTATGTTTCCTTTAAAGTAACTATTTTGTTGATGTCTTTGATGTAAAAGCAGGAATTTACTTCAAACCTTTTTATTAAGCGCCTGATTTTTTTTTATATATATTTAACACAATTATAACACAATATATTTTTATATTTAACACAATTTGTTCTTGTTTTTAACGTTTTCACACAGGAAAATAATACCCCTTCCAAACTACGGAGGTTAAAGGCTTTGGCGCCATCTAGTGGTCACAGCAACGCGACATTACTCTTGAGTTCAGAAACACAAAACATTATTTTACTAAATAAACCCGTTAAATCGTCTTTTTTGGCAGCCATCAAACAGACTATGTATTAATGTTTTAACCTTAAACGTCGTGTTTTCATTGGTTTAAGTGGAAAACTATCATAATAACGGGAAAATGGAAAAATACCTCTTTAAATTAGATTAAATTAAATTATTTTCATCCATATAATTTTTAGAAATCACAAGGGAAGCCAGTCTGATAAATTCATCACCCTCCAAATGGAACTGTTCATCTACAAAACTCAATTTGGACCTAAATAGAAACTAGTAAGTAAAAAAAAAAAATAAAAAAAAAAAAGCAAATGCTGGTTTTTAAATTGTCCTATTGTCTTTAGAGCTGTCTTATAAAGAACTTAAATAAAACATTAATTCTTTTATCCTTAAACTTATATCAAATTATAAGGTCCTTAACGAAAAGACATTAACATTATTCATTAAAACTATTATTCTGTGGGTAATATCTAGGATATGGAATGAATTTTATTATCCTGGAGATACAATAAGCGGACTGAGTAAACTAAGAAAATAGATATTATAGTGTTCTACAATTTTAATATGGAGTCTAAACATGTGTTTTTTTGGAATTCCTTTTAAGTATGACCAGGTAGATACTATAGATACTATAGTTATTTTTTTATGTATATAAAATAAACTGATTCTCTTAAATGTATCTAAAAGAAACTTAACAACCTTGACATGTGTTTATACATTTCTATAGATGAAGAAATAAGTCCCAACATCCATCACTTCAAAACAAAATGTTTAATGGTTCATATAATTATAAACCTGCTAACATTGATGACAAACAAAGTTCATAAACAGGGATTTTCAAACAACTGGTCAAA
>JAVLVB010001216.1:5686803-5694499 GCA_032876305.1 Orestias chungarensis | reverse complement strand
TGCTCTAATTGTAGACTAGCCAGTCAAACGCAGGAAGTTATCAAAAATAAGAAGTTGAGTTTTGTGGTTCCTGGTTCTGAAGTGCGTTCACACTATATTCATAAGAACATATGCAGTTACAGCAACAATTTTTGAGATTTAGTTTTATTTCTATGGAGTTTAAATCACACACAACCTGGCTATATTTACCAACTTAGTGGTGGATGCAGTGGTTTGAACTGGATTTTACTTTTGGGTATCATTGTTACTGCAGATTATTTTCTTAATTTTTATTATTTTATTTCTCTTTTTATACATATACATATTAATTAAAACCCCAACAAAACGCATCAAAGATTGTGGTTTTAACGTAACACAAGGTGACAAACACCAATAATAAGAACTTTAAAATTCCAGGTCTTGCTTCACGTAACTAAACAATTGAGACACTACGAAGATGAGGGAAGCCGTCTCAAACTACAGACACACACTATTGATCTAGGAACAGTATTATTTGCTTTGGTGGTGATTGAATGAAACATGTCATGTCAGATTAGTAATATTCATGGTTAACTGCGATGCTCAACTTTACCTGGAAATGAACCATAGCTATCCAGAGCACAGCTGGAGATACAAGCACACAGCAGATTGAGCACAATTATAATTTATTTTACCCTGTTTAGACAAGTTATTGTCACAAAAACATTTTTGTCCCAGGTTTTAGGTAAATCAAAGGTTTCTACATAGAAATCATCACTGGGTGGCCCTGTGAGGGCAACCGGGAGCAACCCTGATTTGACTTTCAACTATAAGGAGGCAATAGGAATCAACATGGTTTAATTATAGAGATTTTTTTTTTTTTATATCTCTAATATCTCACCTGGAAAAGGCTTCATCCAAACTGTCTTCAGTTTCCTAAAAGAAAAAGAAAAGATTTTACTAATCAGCCGGTAATGATTAGGTACGAGTTGTTGGTTTTTTTAGGGTTTTTAATCACAGGATTTAATCAAGAAAATCCCATCAGAAATCTCTCATATTTCTGTGAATTTTGCAACAGGCAAGAATGAAACTAAAAAACGAAGTACCGTTCAGTACAGGAAACTGATAACTTGAATAAGGCACTTATCAGAGTGTGAAACGGAAACAAGGCCAACGCGGTCTGACAAGATCGTACCGAGGAAGGATTGTTGCTGGTCTCGGCGGACGGCTGGTAATCCAGCTGATCCTCGCCTGTGTTCCCATTACTGTCCACCAACACCTTCACAACGTCCTCCAGGTCCAAAGCGAGTTCTGTCGCTGCATATTAATGGGGAAACAGAGTTTTTTTGTATTTCGACTGTTGGATTTAAATTGTGCAGCATGATACTGAAACAGGAAAGAGGGGAGAATATAATTTACATCATTGCCACACAGACTCGAAGCGGCAGAAAAGTAAGATAATCAAAGCGATATATTTATATATTTAGCTTAATATAAGTTATATAGGATAATGAAACTCATAGGATAATAAAAAAAAGTATGTAAATAAAATGTTGCAAATAACAGCAGGGATGTGAAATCTTTGGGCGCAGTGATGATTAGAGTTTACTGCTGGTGGGAGGAAGGACCTGTGATAACAATCCTTTTTGTGCACCCAGGATGCAAAAATCAGCCACTGAAGGAGTTCTCCAGTTCTGCAACAGCTCCATGCATGGAGAATGGAGACACGGTCCAGCTGTGATGGCATTTTAGTCACAGTTCTTCTTTTTAGTGAGCATCTGAGCACAGAGCTGGCCTTACCAAGGAGCTTCTTTTCCATTTACCTGTGACTAATCTGAAGTGATGTGTCCCGGTAATCTTACCTGTTCCTTTCAGACTCCCCCAACTGTTGGACAGTTCAGAGTGGGAACTACAGCTGGCATCTCCAGCAGAACCACACTTCACTCTCGCTCCTTTCTCTGCAAAATAAGAGACTAAACATAAGTATTATCCAGACCTGCTGACCTCAAAGAGGTTTTTAACACCATCAGAGGGGGGTAGCAGAGAGGAGAGGGTGTGGCCCACCTTCTTTCGCCACCTGCCACAGCTCAAATGCTACTGTGAAGGCCTGAGCAACCGTCAGGGCTACAGCCTGGGCCTGGAGGGAAAAACACAGATTTGAATATGAGACAATTCAAGCTTTCCAGATCTACTGACACCACGAGCCAGTAAATACTAAAATCAAACAGAATATGAAGGATGGGGGACATCAGAATGACATGACATCAAAACATTTTACTCAGCGAAATCAAGAAATCTTACATATAAAATAAAACAAACATTTATAAATGTAAATATCCATTATTATTTTGAAAGTGAATAATTGGTGATTATTAACAACTTGGTCATTCCTAAAATCCTTAGATTACTCACAGGCAAAAAATGAAAATATTACTTTATATGTTAATATGTCAGGTAATTTGCTGCAACCCAATTTTTGGCAGCAGGAGCGGCTGTTTATATTTCCATCAGATATTTTCTATGTGATCACGTGTTCCATGTGCGAATGAAACAGGGCAAGCTTGAATAAAACACTTGATAATATGTGACACACATAAAGAAAATGGGAATTTTATGGGAATATGTGACACATGTGAAAATATGGGAATCTCATGTTTTGTTTTATTTTTTTTTGGTGTCGTTTGTTTTACTACATTCCTCATCGACACGAACGCAGGTGGCTTTGTCATGCGAGTCACATCATTTCATATCGGCAACGTGGTCGTCAGATGAGATTTTGTGTAAGGTACCACAGGAGCTTGGGTTGGTAACAGTTGCTGTTAATAATAATGTAAAAACCAAACACAGAAATACAGAACTTACCACTTTCTTCTTGGAGCAGAGGTAAGCGTGGCACTCCAAGGTCCCGTTCAAGGTGTTCTGAGCGATGTAAGCGAACACTTTATCGTGCAGCTTGTCCACCGTGCAGTAGGAGATCCTGCAGGCCAGGAGGGGACGGTTAGATCTAAAACACTTTCTGGCCTGCAGGTTTGACTTTGCGCGGAGAACACACCTGTATATGGAAACACTTTCCAGGAGATTATTGGTAGACCTGTCCAGCACCATGATGCCTTCAGGGGAAACGTTCAGGGAAACCTTCAGGGGTTTCTTCCCACTGGCTTTAGCCTGTCCATCACAAATATAGATATTTTTTAATAGGCACAGTAGCACGCTAAAGCCTTCAATAGGCAATCTGAACTATATACAACCATGAAGATTATTGTATTATATTAGGACCATCACTCTTAAGTCTACTTCTGCCATTTCTCTCTATGAAAGTACTGTATGTACAGTTTTGAAATGATATTATGAAGTTTCCTCCACTTTCCTACAACAATGACTTTCTTCCTACATCGGTACCATAAAGTTAGATTAGTAGACTGAATGACTAAAAGTTATTCCTTGAACTAAATCTCCTAGTAGTGCAACACTCTTTTGGTTTTGGAAATTATTTTTCATTTTGGGATGCTATTTTATAACCTGAATCAGCTCTAAACTAGTTTTTAGGGCGTCCCAACACAAACCTTTTCAGAAAAACTTCTGCTAAATCTCAAACACAGAAATTATACCAACTGACTAGGTGATCCCACATGATTTTATTAATGGGCATCAATGTAAATGCAAATAAACCTAAATGCATGTTAAAGGCCTTTCTTTTTTTAAATATACATAATAAACCCATATAATCTTTTGTTTTGTTGCAGCATGGTGTGGACAGTTCAGGGGATTGAACCGTCGACATGCTGAAGCCATCCTGTCGTCCATCACATTTCAGCTGTAATCAACAAGCACATGATGCTTCTGCAATCATCTTACTTCTGTTTGGAGTCAAAGCTGTTGATGCTGCAGAGGACGCTGAACAATATTGGAAAGGCCCAGCCATCCTCAGCCTTTTAGAAACAAACATTAAACCTCTATCCATCCTAGCTCGTCCACCTCACTGATAAACTGTCAAGGTACTTTGTTCAAATGCCTTTTATTAACAAATGGAAATTTTAAACTAAGATTATGTTGATTGGACTCACTAATCAGCCTCAGGTCTGACTATTTGAACACTTTGTATTTTCTGTGATACATAGGTACCTGTCAAAGTTTCTCTAATGTATTATAAACCCACTGGGTTTATAATAGACCCAAAAGTCTTTTCAAACACCAGTAACAGTGACGGAAAACAGATATATATTTGAAACATTAAACTGGGGAGCACCAAATCATTGGTCAGGATTGTTCAAAATTATGTAAAAATAACCACAACGTGAGCCAATCACACATAAGGATTTTTTTCTCCAGAATATTCCTTGCCAATAGTGCGTTAGCTTGGATAGACAACAACCAATCATAACCACCAAATCAAAATACTGCGACACGTTTCAGACATCACTAAACAAAATAGGATTCAGGGGGAAAAAAAACAATAAAACCTAAAACAATAAATACTTGAATGTTTAGTTAAGGTCACAAATACTTATCACTGCCATATCATTTATTTTTCTTTTATATGTGACCTTTCTTGAACTCTATAGTTGGTGTTTAGACGAACAGATAAGGCTAAATAAGCAGGTGGAGACCGTAGCAACGATCCTCTTCACAGCAGCAGCCGACAGCTCTTCTCCTTTGGGTTGATCCACGAGTGTCATGCCTAAGTGTCGGAGGTTAAAGGTCATCCCCTCTATGATGGTCTCCCGTGTATCCGTCCAGTTCTCTGGGAGCTCTGCAACAAGAGGAAAGAAACAAAAACAAGAGTATCTGGGTCAGAGGTTCTGTGGATGCAAAGTAAATATTTCACCTCCAACTTACATTTACAGGGATTATTTGGACTTTGACATGCAGTGATAAGAGAAAAGAGTCTTTTTTCCATGAGAGCAGGACTGTTTGTAAACTCAAGAGAAAAAAAAACACACAATGTGCGGGGTGGTTATGAAATGGCAGCGTTAAAAGTGGATGCGCTGAAAGGACGGCGTGTACCTTTATGTGGTTTCTTATCAGCTTCTACGTCGAGCCTGGTCTGACCCCGTGTCTCTGTTTACTGACATGTTAGTGGGTAAATTTTGGGAGAAAGGAAAGATCCTGTGCTTATCATTCATTCTCTGGGGTTTTCCATCTCTTGTGCGATTGCAGTGCATGCCACACATTCATTCAAGCACAGTTTTAACTGGACACGTTATACTAAACCCCGACTTAAAGCAACAGGCTGGCATTAATGCGCTGAGTCACAGAGTCAGGCTGCTGGTGTTGTCAGATGAAACATTTAGGACTGAGTCGGATCAACCTTATCCCTCATTTTTCTGTCATCCAAAGGAAAAGTATTACCTTCCCAGTAATTACAGTTGTTATTCCACCCCCCCGCTCTTCTCTCACTGGAGTCAATGATTGATTTCCAAGAACCGGCTCATACTTTTGGGGGGAAATCTCGGGAGCACACCAACAGAGCAGGTACCAGGCACTACCCAGACTGAGAATGTGGACAACTTTGAGGTTAAAGGTCAGCAGCAGCAACCGCACTGAGGACAGACAGCTGTTTTTAAGTGTGATCACAGACCAGCTGAACCTAACCAGAGAAACCTTTCTATCCAAAGCAATTAGTTTACGAACTAGATAGTTAGTTATCTTTATATATAAACAGAACATTTACAGTCCTCAAATTATAATGTTTATTCTTTTGAAATGTGTTGTTTTAACCAACTTAGGTTGATTTCTTCATTTCAACTCTATCACCAGATTAAACAGCTTTTCTGACCCCTTTCGTCATTTTCCAAATATCTGCTTCCAACATATCTTGTAACGTTTCAGAGAATCTGTTATCTCACGTTTCCACTGACTGAAGTCTTCAGTTTTATGTGTACAAATGAGTACTCTGAGTGCTAAATGTTTTAAAACCTACAAGCTAGATACTACAATCTTAAATGTGTATACGTCATTTAAAAATAATCAATACTTCATTAATCCCTGAAGGGATATTAAGGGATTTTTAGACTAGTTTAAAGAAGCCTTTTCAGACCAGAACAAATTGACAACATATTTAAAGAAATATTCGGATACTGTAAGGCTAATACTACCATATGGCTAATATCATAAAGAATGGAAGAGAAAATAGAGACTTGTTTTTACTTACAAATACTTTAATGCCACCACATGGTCAAAATAATCAATACCTTAATATTAGTGTAAAATGGTAAGACAAAGTTTTACCTGGTCCAGGGCTTTAAGAGTACGCCCATTTAATCCCATACTGATATACAACAGAGACAAACTAAAACAAAAATAAAGCCAGATTTAAATTGAAGCCATATGAGCCAATTATAAAGAATCATGCAGCAACTTTTATTAACTTCAAATCTTATGAGGTTAATGTGGACATGAAACATTTAGAAAAATTTAAATAATAAAACTGACATAAGGTAAAATCTACTTAAAAACCATAAAACATAAAGAACTCAGAAGTTTTTTATGGTTAAGGTTTCCATCTGTTAAATGCATTTCTTTTAAGGCCAGGCCTCGATAAACCCATAAGCAATACTATCTTACCAATTGGCTTTTTTAGGGCAATTTATTATTTTATTTTTTTAATTAGTCTTCAAGCTTTAAACTGTGGAGAAGTCAAAGCCGAATTCAAGCTGCGATACGCTGAAGGTTATAATTTGGAAGTAGTGGTACTGTGTACCGGTCCCTAATGACCCACTTAAAATATTGATCTTATTTTAAACTTATTTTAGACTTTTAAATTATATATTGTTATAAATGAGAGTTAAAATTTTCCCTACTTATCCCACCAACCCAAAATGTGAATTAGCCATGTTTCCATCTACTGGTTTGGAGAAAACCAACCAGACTACACAAAGCACCATTTTTTCAGATATTGGGATAAATCATTGTGGTAATAAACAGGAAATAATAGAATACCTTGCATTATCAGAAACAGTATATCTATTTGGAATTTTGACATTTCCATCATCTTTACCTATTAAATAAATGAAAATGCGCACACAAAAAACATTAATGGAAACACAGCTGGTGATTGGCTCATGATGTGTGAAATAAAAGACAGTCCTTCTAGCTTTAGACAGTGGATGAAACTCGGTAGGAAGTGCTTAGCCAAAAGCAAACACCAGTCTGTAATGACTGGTGTTGGATTAGACCCAAAAGCAATCAGATCGGAAGTTGAGAAATAAGGACAAGAGTTTTAATGTAGAAAGCAAAGAAACAAACAAGAAAAAACAACATACAATACTGTAAGGAAGGAAACGGGTGGAAGAGACAGCGTAACTGAAGAATCCAGTAGAAAACAATGAAAACCAAGAGCTAAATTCTGAGCCAAACCAGATGAGCTAATCAGAGGAAATGAGCAGCTGGGAAAAAGCAGGGAGACTAAGGGAAGGAGACTAACTACCACAAGGGAGCTGGACGGTAAGCCAAGAGGAAAGTGACAAGCTCTTGATCAACTTTTATCTTTCAAACTTTATTTTTCTCTTCCGTTCTGTTCCATTTTCAGAACAATGGTTTTGTTATTTGTTAAGCTTCTCTACACTGACTTTTTACTCACTCAGGCATAAATAGGCTCCAAGACTCTAGGGACAAAATAGTTCTGTGTCTTCACATAAAAACTAAGAAGCTAAGCTAAGAAGACAATTTCCTCACATTTCTTTAGCTGAATCTATGAACAACTCCAATGACCAAGTTTAATCTATAAAAAATAAACCCC
>JAVLVB010001216.1:5653521-5670371 GCA_032876305.1 Orestias chungarensis | reverse complement strand
ACCGTTAACGGGGGCCTCTTACACCGTTAACGGGGGCCTCTTAAACCGTTAACGGGGGCCTCTTCTAACATTAACGGGGGGCCTCTTAAACCGTTAACGGGGGCCTCTTAAACCGTTAACGGGGGCCTCTTAAACCGTTAACGGGGGCCTCTTACACCGTTAACGGGGGCCTCTTACACCGTTAACGGGGGCCTCTTAAACCGTTAACGGGGGCCTCTTCTAACATTAACGGGGGCCTCTTAAACCGTTAACGGGGGCCTCTTAAACCGTTAACGGGGGCCTCTTACACCGTTAACGGGGGCCTCTTATTGTACGAACACACCAGCGCGTCCATTCAGTCCATATCCGAGCCGATAACGGCTCTAACCGTCAACATGAGAGCGGCGGCGGCTGTCAGCCACATTCACATCGACGCCATTGTTATACAATAAGCTGCCTCCTGCTCCCTGTTTTTTTTTTCTGTACCTGCTATATATACCCTCGGTGATTCGGTTCCGTTTTAACGGCCGTCGGAGTTTGCTGCAGTCCGCATTGCGCCGCTTCATCCTCTCCCTGTTGATTCTTTGAAAATATGTCCCCGGTAACAGCGGCTGAAAACGTCAGCCGCTCATCCTAATGTCCCCGCTTGTTCCAATTAACCACCATTGTTGCTGTTTTATTCTCATGGAACAAAGAAATAAATAAAAACAGACCGCCCGAGGCCCCTCCCCTTTTCACGACACGCTGCGTCGCTCCGCACGTCCTCGGCGTGACGTGACGTGGCGACGTAAGACGACGTGGCAAACATGGCGGCTCCCTGCTAGACGTACAGTTTCCTCTGAAGTTTAGCTTTTTTATGTCGATTATTTATTCCTGAGCGGTAAGTCTGATTATATCGCACAGTAGTATCCTTTTGGATATTATGTAGTAACCATGGGGACGCTTAGAAGTCCAACGTGACACTATTATGCTCTCAAGTGTTCTCACGTGCTTTCTGAAGCACGTTTGTTTTGGTTTTGCGGTCCTTTTTTATAATGAAGTTTTGGTTTTACTTAATTGTGAAACTCAGCTAGAGTAGCTAGACCAGCAAATATGTATTTTGTTTATTAATTTCTTGCTTCATTGTAATATTTTAAGAAATTCTATTTCCAGTAGCTTTTTTGTGTTAAATTGTTAATCAAGTAATTCTGAATTTTTTAATCTTCCCTTTTTTTTCTGGCTTACATTCTCGAAAAAATCTTTTTTTTTAAAGACTGTTTTTAGTGGATGGGACAATGACTGCTAAATAAATTTGACAGCCAAAGATCAGGTTTTTTGACACAATTTACTGAATATTTTCAAGTGTTGCCTCCTCTTTGTAACATAGTGTCTTGTTAAAAGTGTCATCAGAAGGGTTCACAATCATTCTGCTGTTTTTCATACATTTCATGGTATAGAAAAAGGCCTCCTTTGTTAGAATGCTTTTTTTTTAAATGGCAGTATTTCTATTAGTTCACATATGGTAAAGCATTTAATTGTTAAGGATTTGCAGCTATTAAAAGGGTTTTTGCTTTGTTTTCCAACAGATGATGAATACCAACGAGAAAATGGTTCCATCAGTTAAAGAGGAAGAAGAGGAGATAGCGGAAGAAGATGAGGAGGAGGAAATTGATGAAGAGGGGGACACGGATGAAGAGGAAGAAGCCACGAGTTCAGATGATGAGGCTGAGGAGGAGCAAGAGGAAAATGCTGGAGGGGCCGAACAGAAAACAGAACCGCGCTCTGCTGGGGAGAAACAGAAGCCATCTGACGTCCTGAATTTAAACAACGAGGTGGTGAAGATGAGGAAGGAGGTGAGGAGGATCAGGGCTTTGATCATCAGGAAGCTGACTCGTCAGATCGCTGCCTTGAAGAAGAAGAAGGGCAATGAAGCAGAAACGGAGAGGAATCAGAGGCGAGCCGCGAGGCTGCTGGAGGAGGTCCACTGCCTGAAGAAGCTCCCTCCAGACATGGTACGGCTGCATCGTTCTAACTCCGCCACAAGTTTGGCTGTAACAAAACTGCCCAAATGTGTGTAACGAATTTAATGTAATGCACTTTTCATCTCTAACCTGAATCACTTCGTTCTCAACACAGGTGACCAAGACGGCCCTGCAGAAGAACCTCAACTTCGAACATGTTTGCAAAAACCCAAAGTCCACCATATCGGACCGAGCTGTGGCACGTGTCGCCACCCATCCACAGTTCAGTAAGAAGATCGAGAGCATCAAAGCCGCCGTTAAAAACTTCAAAGAGGAGCGCGTGAAGGCTGGAAATCTGGGGGGCTGCCCCAAAAGTCAGAGACAACCGGGAAACGCCACTCAGCTGTCACCAGACGCCAGACAGGACAGAGGAAATAAGGACAGTCCTGTTAAGCAACAACCGGACGAGAGTGAGGAAGGGGCAGAGGTTCTTAAAAGAGCTAAAAAATCAGGGACAAGGGAGAAACAGGCACCATCGCCTGCTATCACTGACGTTCACAAGCAAAAGAAGCCAGATTTGGCCAATGTTAAATCTGCTTCGGTGAAACGCTGCGCGGCAAAAGGGAGCACAAAGCCTACGCTTCAGAGTAAACATGACGAAAACAGCTGTAGGCTTCAACCTGAGCCCGAACTGGATCGCAGCGGTGCAGAAGAACAAGAGAGTGACGTGGAGTCGTCGGACGACGAGGAGAAAGAGTACTTTGATGACAGCACAGAGGAGCGGTTTCACAAGTTGTCCTCGCAGTCAGACGAGAGCGACGAAGACGACTTCTTTGTAGGGAAAGTTAGCAGATTCAAGAAGAAGAAGAAGAAAGAGACGAGCAGTGAAAGCGGGGAGAAGTTGGATAGACAACAGAAAGGGGGAAAAGACTCAGGAAGTCCGAAAACCGACAAACTCCAGAGGGAACTGGATGAGCTGGAGTCAAGGTTGAAGTCCAAAGTGCCAGCTGCTCGGTCCGTGTTCTACTCGTCGCTGGCTGGAGCTAAAGGTGGACACCGTGGCGACAAAGGGAAAGGTGCCTTTAAATCCGGAGCGCCGGGGGATTCCAAAGCGGACACAGGTCTCGCGGGAGGCGTCGGACAGCTGAACAGGTTTACAAAGCAGGACAGTAGAAATTTTAATTCTGGATCCAGGTTCAGCAAGCCCCCCCATGACCGCAGGAGAGAAGCTGGAGGGTCCAGGTTCAGCAAGCCCCCCCATGACCGCAGGAGAGAAGCTGGAGGCGCCGGGAGAGAAGGAGGCAAAGATGTCAGAAAGCAGAAGGATCAAAAGAAGAGAGGCTTCTTCTCCCAGCAGCCGCCACAGCCGGCCCTTCATCCATCCTGGGAGGCCAGCAAGAAGAGGAAGGAGCAGCAGGGACAAATCCTGGCCTTCCAAGGGAAGAAGATTAAATTTGATGATGACGATGATGAATAAAAGCATATTAGTACTGGATAAATGAAGCCTTTTCAGATAGATCAGTGGGATGTTCACTATATAAAGTCTATCACTCAAAGATGAATGGTTGTCATTTATCTGAGTGTAGTTGTAGGACGGAGTGTTGGAGGCTTTTCAAACTTCTTGTTTTTATACTGGCTTAACCTACGAATGTTGAGATGTCATAATATGACAGTAAAATGCTTTTTCAATCCTAATTCAGAAACTACTGTATGTTTGTAATATTTTTTCTTAAAACTGGATTTATAGTGTATGGACACATAAAATTTAACATCACCTATAATCCTGTATAATCCCAAAATACTGACATAGTATAACATTTGTAATTCCCTTAAAAGTGAGATAACCATTTCTATGCTTCCTTCTGATATTGGGTAAGTATAATTATTGGCTAAATTTCATAGTTATCTTCCCCTATAGCTGTGTCCTTCTCTAAATATTCAAAGATATGCCTTAAATACTGAAAAGCAGAATTCTATCGATATTAATAAACTTACATTTGATCAGGTGAACGTGTCTGTGCACACAATAAAATAAAAAATAAAAACAGAGTAATTTGACCTCAACAAATATTAGTATCTTCTGCAGCATGTCTAAAGAATCAAGTCTCCTCTTGTGTTTGAACTGCAGGGTTTAAGAATAGAATTAGGTTTTTACACTTTAAAACATACATTATTTTATATATAAAACAAAATATGTACTAAAAAAATAGTATTTTGAAGGAACACCAGTTCTAGATAATTACTAATAGGATTTCCTGTAATTTCCCAGTTGAGAAAATGGTTTTATCTATTTACGGTTCTATTCCTTTTTGAGAGTAAAACTCATCTTTTAAAGTATAGGTTCTGCTTTCTTTTCTATTTTACAGACAAATTGACCTATGTGTCACAGAATTTTCAGTATGCAAACGTATTGTTGAACTTCTAATTGAACATTTAAAAACAATAACACGTTGGGTCAGAGGCAACGATGTTATCAACCAGACCCCGCTCAGGTTGGTCTACTTTTATACAGTCTCCAGGTTTGTAGGCATTCCTCTGTAAATATATCCTTTTATCAACACCTTTTAAAAAACATTTTAAGCCCTAACCGTCTCAATGAAGCTTCCTCATCATGGTGAGGAACGTTTTAACATGATGAATTCCAACCTAAGTTGTATAAAATTCCTAAATCGTATCGTTTCAAGTTAAGCAATTGCCAGCTGACTTTTTTTTTTAGTGACGAGGCAAATTAGAAGTAGAATTAAAAGCTAGTAGTTTTGATTACCACACGTTAAACACATGTAACAACATACAGTATTTAGTACTGGAGGACTGTTTGACAGATACAGTTGTGGTCAAAAGTTTACATACACTTGCAAAGAACATAATATGGTTCTCTTGAGTTTCCCGTTATTTCTGTAACTGATTTTTCTCTGATAAGAGAGATTGGAACAGGTTCTTCTTTGTCACAAAAACATTCATGAAATTTGGTTCTTTTATGACTTTATTGTTGGTTAACAGAAGAAAGTGATCACATCTGCTGGGTCAAAAATATACATACAGCAGTGCTAATGTTTGGTTACATGTTCCTTAGCCATTTTTACTTCAATTAGGTGCTTTTGGTATCCACTCACAAGCTTCAGGCAAGCTTCTGGTTCAATCTTTGACTCCTCTTGACATAATTGGTGCAGTTCAGTTAAATTTGATGGCATTATGACATGGACTTGTTTCTTCAGCGTTGTCCACATGTTTTCAATGGGGTTTAAGTCAGGACTTTGGAAAGGCCATTTTAAAACCCTTATTCTAGCCTGATTTAGTCATTCCTTTCATTGGTTCATTGTCCTGTTGGAACACCCAACTGCGCCCAAGACCCAACCTTCGGGCTGATGATTTTGGGTTTTGTTCAAGAATTTGAAGGCAATCCTCCTTGTTCGTTGTCTACTTTACTCTCTCTAAAGCACCAGTTCCATCGGCAGCAAAACAGCCCCACAGCATAATACTACCACCCCCATGCTTGATGGTAGGCATGGTGTTCTTGGGGTTAAAGCCCTCACCTTTTGTCCTCCAAACATATTGCTGAGCTTTGTGGCCAAAAAGCTCGGTTTTTGTTTCCTCCGACCACAGAATCTTCCTCCAGAAGGTCTTATCTTTGTCCATGTGATCAGCAGAAAACTTCAGTCGAGCCTTAATGTGCCACTTTTGGTGCAAGGGCTTCTTTCTTGCACGACAGCCTCCCATGGCGATGCAAAACATGCTTGACTGTGGACGATGACACCTGTGTTCCAGCAGCTTCTAATTCTTGACAGTTATGCTTTTTGGTGATTCTCGGTTGACTCTTCACCCTCCTGACCAGTTTTCTCTCAGCAGCAGGTGATAGCTTGCGTTTTCTTCCTGATCTTTGCAGTGCCATGCATTTTATACTCCTTTGACTTTACCATTGTAGTGTTTGTGGGCATTTGTATCCAATGAGCCCTTGTTAACTGGCCTGAGAGAAGTCACCAGCTGTATTCACCCGTAATCACTCACAAGACGTTAAGAGGTCATGGTATGAAGCTCATTTCACTGAGACAACTTTCTAAGTCACCAAAACTGCTAATTCATGTTGCTGTTTGTATATTTTTGACCCACCAGATGTGATCACTTTTTTTCTGTTAACCAAGAATAAAGTCATAAAAGAACCAAACTTCATGAATGTTTTTATTTACAAAGAAGAACCTGTTCCAATCACTCTATCAGAGAAAAATCCGAGTTGTAGAAATAACGGGAAACTCAAAAGAGCCATGATATTATGTTCTTTACATGTGTATGTAAACTTTTGACCAAAACTGTATAATGTGATACAAATGATCTGAGATACATGCTGCCATGGCTTTGCTTGGCCAACGTAGTTTTTGGCATTATGTTTTCACAATATGGTGAAATAACACCGTGCGTTTTCGTAAATGTCCCAAGCCTTCTGTGGTGCTTATTTTTATGGCAAGCTTATGATTCTGTTTTGTACTGTTAAATGATCTACAATTGATTGCTTCTGACAGGATTCAGTTGGAAGAAAACTTGGCTTTGCCCTATTAATATAATTATGCCAAATTCTCCAACATAATACTACTACTAATACTAATAAATATAATAATACAATTATTATATTTTTAATAATAACAAATATACTACTGCAAATAATAAATATAATACTACTGCTGTTAAAAATAACAATAAGTATTATTATAATTATATTATTTATAATATTTAATATACTAATTTCACTTATTATAGTAATAATAATAATAATATTATTGTAATTCTAATAATAATTATAACAACGGATATGCTGCTACTAATACTACTTATAGCAATAATAATATTGTAATTAAAATAGTAACAAATATCCTGCTACAAGCTATTATAATTATAACAATAACTATGCCAGTGCTACCACTAATGCTTTGGCTAAACATAATACATATAATACAACCACTACCAATACTAATAATAGCACTCAACATGATTATTAATAAAATAATGACAAACACACCACTACTATTATTATTAATAATGATACTAATTATAATTATAAAACATATGCAACTACTAGTGCCTCTTATAATATTACAAATAAAATAAAATAAACTAAATACTAAGAAATATCAATAAATAAATAATACGTTTCTGTGACTTTTATTCTGAAGGGTAACTTACATTCGTCTATATCCGGTTCTACGAGCGCGTTTTGTTGTTTTTCCTCCGCTGAGGCGATTTGGCGGGGAATACTTTGGCGTATTCCGCTTTACGGTGGAGGCGTTTGACTAAACTAAGCTCCAATGTGGTTTAAGGCGTGAGCGAAATGTTTTCAGCTCTAGACGAAGACGGAAAGGACTTCCGCGGGCAGGAGGTGAGCTTTTAACGGCTGGGAGGAACGACGGTTGGCGCTCCAAGCTAAAGCCAACTTTGAGGTTAGCCTCTGCTAGCCTCGACGTCAAATTAAGAGTGCTAGCCGCTTCTTGTGGACACAAGAGGGATTTGAGACGTGAACGTCGAGTCCAGGTCGCCCCCTTTAAGGACACTCGTAAACTTTATGAACTCGCCAGTATGTTCTGCCAGGCAGAGAGCGGACCGGAACAGCAGGGCTGTGAGCCGCGGGATGCTGCCGCCGCCATGGAGGCTGTGGCTGTGGAGACCTGGAGTAACATGGCGCCAAAGCCCTTTGAACAGAGTAAGTGTGAGACTTGCGTCTCTGCTTCTGTTGTTGTTCACTACTTTACAGCTTAGTACATTTTGTTACATTAAAGCCACACATATTAACATTGTAAATTTTTTTTGTTTTAGTCTGAAATCTGACATTAACTCTAATAACTCTTAATAAAATTAACTGTAGCTAAATGTCTTTTTGAATCAACCCCTTATATAATAATGCATACTAAAATAGCTCGATTAAAGGAACCCATCAATGTGTATTTTTTGGGGTGGGGGGTATAATATTTAGGGATGTCCCAATAAAACTTTTCCATAATCCCGATATTGTAGTCCTAATTATTGGAGATACCGATATTGAACCGATACGATATCGCCATGATTCATACATATTTACATATTGCTTTTGTATTGTAAAATGTTAGAACGTGCTTGTTTAAGAGATGTATTTATATAATAAAAATATAATAATATTTATATTATTATATAAAAATAAAAAAAGCAAATGAGCAAAAGATCTGCTTACTGGATACAAGTGCCGATTTCTGAGATTTTTGATGCAGCCCAATATAATCCAATTTAAATTGTTTTGCTTATATCGGGACACCCCTACTATTGTTAGAGAGCAAACAATTAAAATCAAGGAACACAATAGACAAGTAAACTGTGAAAAGGATTAAGTGTCAAAAAAAAACTAGCCGTTTGTTTTGGAGTTGCTAGTAAAAGTAAAGAAGCCATAAAGGGTCTACCAGCAAACATTTCTAAACATGTTTTGATCCACTACTGGGACTTTAAATAAAATCCTCAACAAACCAGTTAAAGAGTGAAGAATGTTGGTGGCAGCTGGCCACCTTGTTTCGCATGGTGGGGATACATGCACAGGAAATCTGAGCCAAACAGAGTCTAAAAAAGAGTTTGGACCGGGGAGCGGTTTCGCTTCAATTAATTTCACTCTTATTTAGATATGTTCGAACCATGCTTAACCCAGACTTAGATATTAAAATGTGTGTCACAGTATTAAAATTGTTGTTCTAATAACACACAGAATCAGAATCAGGCTTTATTGGCCAAGTATGCTCACACATACAAGGAATTTGTTTTTGGTTACACAGATGCTTGCAGTGCACGAAACATACAGTAAAGAAACATTTGTAACATTTAGCATGTGTGATTTATATTGTAAAAAAAGTGCAGTTTTGTGCAGTATAAAAACTATAGAAGTTATAAAAAATATATAAATAAATTGTTCAATTGTTCATGAGAATAATGGAAGTTGGAAAAAAGCTTCTCTGTAGCTGGTCGTACGGGTCTTCATGTGGCTGAAGCGTGGGCCTAATGGAAGGCACCAAAACAAGTGACGGCCAGGGTGAAACGGGTCGGTGATGATTTTCTCTGCACGCTTCCTGGTTCTGGAGGCATGCAGGTCCAGCAGTGCGGGGAGCTTTACCCCGATGGTCCTTTCTGTAGACTTGATAGTAGTTCTGCTTTTCTTAGGAGGACCAAGCATACAATATAACTGACCGTAGAAGATTTTGCACACACGGATAATTTAATGATGATATATTTTTATAGGTCTAGCATTAAAAGTCTAGATGCACTCTTGGCACAAATATGAATAAATTTTTGACTCAAGAGGCTTTTACACATGGATGTCACACTTCTGAGTGATGACTTATCTATCATATGAATCCCAATAAAATGCATGAAAATGATGCTCCAACAAAAAGTAGAATAAGTAGGGTGGTATAACTGATCCCTCCCTGCATTGTAGATGTTAATAAATTCTGGGTAAATAGGGATGCTAGTAAATGCAGTGACTTTAGCGTGCAAAACATGCTCAGATGTTTATTTCTGCGTCTCATACTTGATTATTTTTTTTCTCCAAACCCACAGATAGCAACCTGCTGTTTGTGAATTGCCGCGCAGAGAAATCCCTGGTTCTTCTGACCCGGAAATTTGCTCAGATGCTAAGTCAAACCTTGGACGGCGTGCTGGACCTCAACTTTGTCTCATCGGAGCTCAGAGTGCCAAAGCGCCGTTTGTACGACATCACCAACGTGTTGGAAGGGATCCAGTTAATAAGGAAGAGGCATAAAAACCAAATTCAGTGGTTGTGAGTATTTGTTGAAACAAATTTTTACTTACCCCCTTTTTTATGGTTGCTTCTCATAGATTTTAAAGAAAATGTATAATGTATTGCCCTTTTGTTCCCCCGTTTTTGGTCACAGTCGGATAATTTATTAAATAATTGAGATAAAACATAAATCCTTTCCAAATCTTGTATCTTCAATTCAATTCCTGTTGTTTGACTGCATATAATATATTGTTTCATTGATTCTGATTCCTGTTGAGCCAGTCGGCTCGTTAAGTAACGACAGACTACAAGCTCAAAAAAAAATTTTACGGATAATTTTAGAAAATCAATCTTATGTAATGAAATCTGGTTCAAAAGAAAGTGGAGCAAACTTTTATTTGCTCCCACTCAAAATGTCAAATGTATGAAATGGTGACAGACCAAAATGATCAGCAACCTCCTGTGTTGTTTTGCAACAGCTGGCTGTTATTGTTGTTACGGGTTTGGTATCTCATCACTGCTGTTGCGGCTTTATAATGTTGGACAACTGTAATTAACAGGTTCACTGATAGTTTATTGTAACTCCAGCTTCGTAGGCTATTATAGTTCAGCTACTGTGCCTTCACATTTTCAGTGTTGAACTCAGTTTATTTATGTAGTGTCATCTGGACGCACAAAAAATGTAATTAAAACATTCTTTCCTTCAAGTTTATTGTTCAAATTGGTTAAAAACATATTTCTATATTGTGAAACCCAACAGATTGCGTCAGGTTGTTGACTTGTACCATCCGCTCGTCAATGACAAGCATGCAGCGACAGTAGGCGGCTGCTGTGTCACTGACTTTACAGCAGTCTGTCGTACCGAGCATGCATGTGGTGACAGTGGAGAGGAAAAAAACTTTAATAGCAGAAGCTGGCTCAGCGTGAATAGCCTTCTGCCTCCCACAAACCACTGCTTGTTTAGATAGACAACGTACAAGAAAATTGTGTTAAACGAACAAGCACAACACATTACTGATTTTATTTCTTGTCTATTTTTTAAACGTAAATATTGTCAAGTACAGTTGTTACCCTAATAAGATAGAGAAGTATACGTGTTATGTAGTACACTGTAGCTTTATTACAGTAGCAGATAACTGGGCTAATTAATAGGGCTGTCCCGGTGTACGTATATTTCTTGTGATATAACAGAAAATATTAAAATCTCTTCAAAAAGGAAGGTTCTACAATCGAATGAAATAAATGACAAGTTTTGATACGGTGGCGCGGATCGAACTCTGGACCGGACTTGCTTGTGTTACAGTGATGATATCTGAGAGTGTAGATTTATGCCTATATAGTCCGATATTTGGTTTTTAGCTGATATCGGATCATGATATTATTTGCTGGTTAATAAGTAGGGGCGTCCGAATCCAATATTGATATCCTGCAGCTCCTAGAGATCATGATAACAAAAATAATCTGTCCATTAGGTATGCTGACATACAGTTCCCATTTCTATAATGATAAACACCGTCCTAAAAGGACCTAGTGTCTTTAGCTGCTAAATTTCTCTCGTTTCCTGAGACTGATGTGATGTTTTTTTACATAAGAAAACATGGGAATCGCTCCTAGGATTTTAATTTTAATTTTAGTAAAGGTTGTGTCTGGTTTAATATAATCAATATAGATACTGTTAATGCCACAATATCAACCTTGCAGATAGAAAATACAACCCTCCTGTGCTCTGAAATGTCTGCGCAGGTCCGGCCCGATGTATGACGGAGTGGCGGGAAGTTTGCAGGCTCTCATTGAGCAGGAGAAGAAGCTGGACGAGCTGATCCAGTGTAGCGGCCAGCACATCAGCAGGCTGTTTCAGCAGACCTGCAAAGGATATCCTTGTTTCATTCGGCCTTTGGAAGTCCTTACCGCTGGTTTATCTTCTGCTTTTGGGAATTGTAGCTTTTTTATTTATTTATTTTTTATTTTTTTTAGACTCACCATACATAAGCTCTTCTTATTTTCCTTAACTGGGATAACGTATGCTTATGTGACATACGAGGACATCAGGAGTATTCTTAGTTTGGAAGAACAGAGCGTGATTGTGATCAAAGCTCCTCCTGGGACTCAGCTGCAGGTGCCACACCCAGAGGAGGTACGTAGATCGATTCCACTTTGAGATTCTACGGTCATCAGACAAACTGTTGCTGTTTTACTTTATAATAAAGTTCCCCTGTTTATATCCGATGCTCAGAGCCTCCAGATCCACCTCAGAAGCACCTGTGGACCCATTGATGCTTTCCTCTGCTCTGATTCGCCGGTTCCTATGGAATCCTCTGAGACGCCAGCTGCAAGCAGTGCCACTGATGGACAGTTGCATTTACCCACCTGTGGGAAAGACCTCTTTACTCCCTTACCTCCATTATTTCCCATGCCGACGACTTCTAAGGGTGAGTAGAGTGCCTGTGTTGTAAACGTCGCTTAATGGAAAGAAACAAAATCTATCCAAGCCAATTTGAGCTTAGCTAGCAGAAACTACCTTGATGTGTTTGTGATCAAAATGGAAGAATTTATTTTTACCGCTCTGCTGTTCAGAACTCTATCAGTTCAGCGATATTAGATTGTTTTCCGATATCCATATAAGTATCATCAGTGTTCTTACTCGTCCTGGTAAACCTGGAAAATTCCTAACCAATTTTCCAGTCATGGAAAACGCATGGCAAATGACAAATTTTTTTAAATGTCCTGGAAAAGCTGGAGTTGTCCTGGAAAATTATTTTTCCTCCCTCTGCTTCTCTCTGCCTTGAGGTTAAACCTAAACGGGTTAAACATTTTAGGCATTTTCGTCTGTTTTTGCTGCCTTTAATGGGCAACATTGAGCTTCTAACGAGCACATCGCCCCATGTGACGCTACCAACCAATCAAATTGCATGTTCCCTTAGCGTAGTTCTTCTGCCCTGTCTTTCCATATGACTTTGTTGCTAGATTTACTGACTTTTCCGACCCCAGTAAGGATTTATTTTCTCCAAAGAACCACCTAAACTAGCAACGTTCAATCAAGAGTATTTCTGTGTCGCTGCATATCAAGTGTGAGGTTTTTCTCCCTCTCGCTGTCTCCTGTCTAGTGACAGAGGAGCAGCGGAGAGTTGTAGTGGGCGTGCCGTCACTTTAGGCTGTGCGCTCTGAGATGAAATCCATCTCTGGTTTTAGTAGAGCCACAGCGACCAGGACGACCACTCCGTGGTAGCGACGGGTAACAGGTAGTCTCGGGCCACGTTTCACTCAGTATGTCATACTTGCTCCATTGTCCGACAGCAAAAACAGAAAATATTTTAATGAAAAAAAAACTTCATTAGGAATTCAGCTCTATTAAAATACTGTGCATGTGCCCCAGGACCGGCTCCGGGCACAGGCAAACCAGGCTGGAGGGACGCAAAAACATTCAACCCATAATGACCGGCTGACTGGCCTGATGTGCACAGAGAGCAGAGTTCTGACTTTTCATGCAGTTTTTAGATACTTTGCAATGAAAGTATTTTAGAAGCCAACATCCATGTGAGATCTTATATATCCATCAGCCGTTTCGCAGATACGCCGGGTGGCGTCGCCATATTGGGTCATGCAGAGGATTGTGGGATTGTTTGGGGGCAAACAATCCGGAGAGCTCCGTTTATATAGTTTTGAAGAAAGAAAAAATGGGTAACCACTGTGTACAAGTACAAGATATAACAAGTAAAATGATTGGAGTTGTTAATCTGATGAGGTCATCGCTGGCCCTGACTGATCAAGCAAATGGATAAATAAATAAATGTTTAATAATTTTTTCTAGAAACAAATGTGTAAGAAAAGGAAAAGTTTTCTTTTGTTTTTAACATTTGTATTTGTAAATGGCTTCTAATGGTCTTTGTGGTTTTGTTCTCTTTCCTTATAGCCATTTAAAATAAAATTACAACTTAGAAAATTCCCTTGAAAATTCCTAAAATAACTCCCCTTAATGTAAAAACCTCTACGCAATTATCTTATTAAACCGCACCCAGCAAAACAGTCTGGACAAACATACAGGTAAAAAATATATGATCCAAAATCTTTTGCCTCATCAGATGAACAACTCCAATCATTTTTACTTTTATCTTTTACTTGAATACAACACTTCTATGTATGTATCCCGTGGTGACAGAATAAGACCCGTACTTGTACACAGTGGTCGCTTCGACCCATTTGTTCTTTCATTAAAACTATGTAAACGGAGCTCTCCGGATTGTTTGCCCCCAAACAATCCCACAATCCTCTGCGTGACCCAATATGGCGACGCCACGCAGTGTATCTGCGAAACGGCTCATGAGTGAGATGCTCACCCCTTTGCCTAATGAGGAATGAGCGCAGTGAAAACTGAAGACTTGCATGTTGATTTCAGCAATATTGTTAGCATAAATGAATGGGATTAAACATGGCTAAATTAATAAATAGAATAAGTATAAAGTGATAACCATACATTTATAATAGTAAGACACGACATAAAAGCCAGGCTGAAAAGATAGCTTGCAATATTTATGTCTGAGAGTTAGAAATAAAAAATGTTCATATGATGCAAGCTAGAGATATTAGTCATCAACCCTGAATCTTGTTTCTTAGATGACTAGAGTAACCTTATGAGCAATACTGGAACTGCAAAATGCAGTTTAGCATCTAATATGTGAAATAAGCAGTTACAGTAAGTGCCATGTGGTAAACATACTCATACTGTAGCAGCTGAAAAAGTCCTGAAAATGTAAAATAAAACCCCCCCAGTTGATTTCAAATAAAAAAAATTATAGTTTAAACATTGAATATAAAATCAAGTGACCCAGAATAGTCACAGGTGTCCCGAGCTTCTGGAAGCCATTTTCATGTGCTGAGAATTTTTAACAGCAAACCAGGTGCAGACTAATAACACAAATAAAAAGAATGGGAAAAAACACAGTACCAAAATTTATGGAGGTATTAAAACTCAAAGAAATGCTTCTAAACAACTGTTTTTAGGGAAAAGAAATGGAAAACAGATCATTTTTATTTACTTTAAGATTAATTTGTCTGGAAATCAAATGCAGTCTATTTACAATCAGATTATATTCTATGTAAAACAAGAACGTCTTTACAATGTGCCCCCAAGTTTGAACCAAAGCGCTGCAGTCTGGTTCAGTCCTTCAGTTTTGCTTCTTTCATTATGTTTTTACTTCATATTTTTCTATTCGTGACAAACAAAGAATTGAGTTTCGGAGTATTTTCAGGTTGGGAGGGGAGAGCGATGCGTTCGTAGCGCGTGGGAGAAACAAAACTCTCCGTGAATTAGGTACGGAAAGCGCAATATTACGATGGTAGTTTGTGATAAAGCCGCTTCAACCGTCCTCGGCTGAAAAACCTGCGATACATCGAGTATATTCAGTTCCCCCACCACCCCTACTTAACCTGCGGCTGTTCTGTTATTAGCAGGAGATGAAGAATGTTAAGTCGCTGGCAGTACCACTGTGTCATCTGCTACCAGGCGTCGCATCTATGGAGAAAAGTTAGAAATTGAAATAACGGCAACTAATTTGATAGTAGAGGGAGAACGGAGCATAGTGAGGAGAAGTGGTTGGATTTAGAGATCGCTTAGGGTAACCAAATCCTTTAGAATGAGTCATGAGAGAGATGGAGTGGAGCTGAACTATTGTTCTTAAAGATTAATCAAACGGTTGTATCTGCAAAGCATCATTCGTGCTAAAAGCATCTCAAAGTGCTGTAGAGTAACAAATTATAAAAAAAATCTTCCTCTTACAGCACAGAAAAACACAGAAAAGTGTCTGGACAGAGCACAAGTGGACAATTTCAGGTAGTGCAGTTAACATATAATCAAAATTCCCTGCAGCTCTCAGGTTCCACAGACGGTGGCCATTATATTTGAAGCCTCTCTGTAAGTGTGTTCTGACTGTCTGTAGATCAGTAGCAAAGATCCGCAAGTTCACAAGCTCCGCCAGATACGATTGCACAAGACCATTATGACTTTAAAAAAAAAATTCAAATACTTTTAAAATCAATCTTAAACTTACTGGGAGCCTCTGCAACCTTGTTAAACCGGATGCAATGTGAGCCTGCAGCAGAACTTTGTCACGGCTGACCGCTGGACGTCGCTGTTGTTTCCTTTCGGATAACGGTTCTCACTGTGGTTCTGTGGACTCTTGAAGCCTCTGAAAAATCTTAGCAGTCTTTTTTTTTTTTTTTTTAACACACAGATGGCAACCAGTTATTTCTCATGTGCAGTTTCTTTATGTCATGGCTTGATGGATTTGATTTTTGAGGTCGTCCAGTCGTCTTCAGGTCATCGGGCAGCTGGTATTTATGTGACAGTTCTCTGGCCTGAATTCAAACCTTACTACCGCAAATAAACTTCTTACTATCCATATTTGTGACTTGAAAGCTCAGTTATTACAGATTTAGTTCGGTTTTTAAATGTTGATCTTTCTTTTTCTCTCTCGATCACCCCCCAATCCCAATTATCTTTGCAGAGGATGCCATCATTGGCCGTGAAACGACGGCTTCCTCAAACCTAGAGTCCGAGGTGACGCCACACTCGACACTGTTGACTTTCAGTCCTTTCACGAGGTCGTGCACCGTCCCCAGCAAGCACGAGCAAAGCCGCCCGCTTTCGTCTCCGGTCTCCTCCTCCTGACGGGGAGACAGAGGGAAATATAATTTTAAAAAAACAAACAAAACTCAATGTTTTGGGACTTTTACTACCTCAGATGAATCGCCGCACTGAATTTGCCACGGAGATGCTAAGAAAGTTTATTCTGCATTTTTCAGCTCGCCTTTTATGTGTTTGCTGATTGGCTACACCTAGTCCTGAATACTCCTAAACAGAGGACATTTATTATTTTTCTCTATGCATTTATAAAGCAGCAAAAAAACAATAAAGAGAAGCAAACCCAGGAATGGATTTGACTTGAATGAGAATCTTTATTTGGATGTCGTTTACTACAGAGATGGATTAGCAATTGGTGTGTTTCATTTGAACAACACGGAACGACTAATGCCACTGTGTCTTTCTATCTTGAAAAGAGTCGGCTTGACATGAGGCAGCCGCATACCCACTGGTCCTGTTCTTGACATGATGGGGGGGGGGGGGGGGGGGGGGGGGGGGGGGGGGGGGGGGGGGGGGGGGGGGGGGGGGGGGCAAAAGAACGGCCAGAAAAAGAGAT
>JAVLVB010001216.1:5636006-5653421 GCA_032876305.1 Orestias chungarensis | reverse complement strand
ATAACCTCTTATGGAAGTAAAATATCGACGATATCAAAAGATATTTCCATTGATTGTGGTCCTTCTCCTCAGTTAAGCCTGTTGACTTTACCTCGCTCTTTAGTGGTCTGCTCCGTACGCTTTGGATTGCACTCTGTGGGGCTTGGCATTGAACACTGTTTAAGTGAAAAAGCCTAGCGACAGTAGTTTTGTAATCAAACCAGTCAGAGTGGTGTGCTCATGCAGACGCTGCGCCCTCAGGTCAACGTTAAAGGACCGAGGTGGTGGGTGGGTGGCGGGGTGAGAGATTGTCTCCCGACGATGCTCTGGACCTCTGAAAGCATCGACTTTTATTTCGCCGCTGTCACAAAAGCCCTTTAAGGCTTCCATTTAAGGACCTGCCCTACATTACGAAACAATTTCCAGTGTGACAACTTAATAGATGTCAGGTGAACGCGGCTCTTAAGGGGCGAACGCTTGGGTTTCTGCGCCGCTCCACTTGTCATGTTAGGAGAAGCTCGGGAGGATTTGGCACCACTGAAGAGAAGTGCCGTTCTGTTCCTCTAGCTGTTTAACTTCATCAAAAATGTTGATGAAATTCTTTTTCTACCTGCAAAGAATGACTTTTCATGTTAGCTACACATTAACTGATTAAAAAACATTTTATTGCATAGAAAAATATATGATGAAATATAAAAATAGAAGAACTTTCTCCTTTACTATTATATTTATATGTATGTCGGATGTTTTTTGCTGATTATATCACACTGCAGCAGGGTTTTTTTTTTGGGTGCCCACTCGCACCATGAAATACTTCTTACAGAGGAACTCTGTAGTTACTGTCCCTATGCGTTTTGGTTCAGTGTCATGTTGTACCACTTTTCCACCAAGGGCTGGTTCCGTGCTGGCGCTAGAGCCGTTTCCTGGCTGGTTCCAAGCGCGAACCCACAAAGAACTGTTTGTCTTTCCACACACCGGTGCTGGCCGGAAAGCTACGTGATTACGTCGCTCCATGCGTACGTCACTATTACCCAGTAGATTTAGCGCCACATCCAACCGCCACAAGACCAGAAAAAAACTTTTAAAGCTTGTTAATAACTTGCTCATCACTGCGCTCAGAGTCTCTCGCTGGATGTATTGGAACAGCGGTTTGGTCCTTGAAGCCCCTTCAAGTTTTTTTTCCACTTCGGTGGAGGGCCACACTGCTAGCAGGAAGTTTGTCTCCTCCACTGACCAATGCTGCTTTGACTTCAGGTCCATTTTGTTTCTTTTGTCGCACAAGCAACTACAGTGTTGTTTAAAAACTGCTGCTCTTTTCCTGTTTGCCGGCTATTAGTTGTTATGTAGCGCCGCCGACGTCATCACGTCGAACCGGTTCTTTCCTCTGGCCCTAGAAAGATTAGGGGCCAGCTAAGCACCAGTTTGGTCAGTGGAAACACAAAGAACCGGTGCTAATCAGGCTCATCGGACTAATCATTCGCCTTTCACGTGATCACCGCTTCTCGGTCTGGCGGACGCCGACGCTTCATCTGGATTTTCTTCAGTTGTCTGATGACTGCGCCGGCAGAGGTCTACTCATCAAACACGTATTGTTTTTACCCTCTTATTTCTTCTTGTAGTGTTTATTGTCCTGTAGTCCATGCCAACTTTGATCATTCATAACTCTGTTGCTATTGTCCGTGGATATTGGCCTAAACGTTTTGTCTGGACGAATACCTTATATACTAATTGTTCAGTAGTTGTTTTTGCCTCACATCGAAATGCATTGTGTGTGTGTGTGTGTGTGTGTGTGTGTGTGTGTGTGTGTGTGTGTGTGTGTGTGTGTGTGTGTGTGTGTGTGTGTGTGTGTGTGTGTGTGTGTGTGTGTGTGTGTGTGTGTGTGTGTGTGTGTGTGTGTGTGTGTTTTTTAGTTGAAGTGCCTCAAACGTTCCTCTCCTTCCATTCACGGCCTGAGATTCTGGTGTAGTGCTTCCATGGAAACACTAGGAGGCAGCGAGACCCTGCAGAATCCAAAACAAAAGTCTCCACAACACCACAGACCCGTGTTGTTTTCAATCTGCGAGATGAAGTGTCACCCCTCGGTTCTTTGAGAAATCCAGCCTCCGTGAAGACGGGCGGAAATAAGCTGAGGTGAATGTGCAAGTTCTCTTGTGTTTCCCAAGGTGTCAAACTGAGACACCTGCGTGCGTGGATGATGTCATCTCAGAAACAAATCTCATCTCTTATGCCTGCTCTGGTGTTCACTGACATGCCGGAGTGACACAAGAAAACATTTGCAAAATGTTCCAGACTGATGTATATTTATCATTTTGTAGGTCGAAGTGAGCGTTTTATAGTCAGAAAAGCTTTAGACAAGTTCGTCCAATCATGCAGTCAGTCAATCCCCAAGTGCTGTTTACTTTAACTAAAGTGGATAAGAAATGACATTCAACGCCTTTAGGCGCCGTGCCTTTAAAAACTTTTCCACCACCTCCAGGCTCCACAAACAATCTCTTTGCCCTCCTCTCTTTGTCTGAGCCGCAGCATCTTAGAAAAACACATCATCACCCCAAACAAGATGATGTAATCCCTTGGCCACCAGCAGCTTCAAAACCTGCCTGTAGATGGCAGTGTTGTACCTGCAAATCCACCCACTGAACTCTGTCAACCCAGTTCCCCACAAACAGTGGCGCACTCAGTCTGAGTTCATGGAGAGTCACTGGATCATTGCTGCTATTGATTCATTTGTGGTTTTGATTTTTATTATTCCTGCTTTCTTCTGTTTCACTAAGATGAGAGTGTGTGTGTGTGTGTGTGTGGGGGGGGGGGGTTATATTGAGTTGGCCCTGGATGTCAGTGCACCTCCCATTCCAGGAGTTAAAGAGCGGTCAGTGGTATCTGTCAGTCAGCCAATCAATCGGTCCATGAAGGATCATTGTTAAAGTGCTTTTCCTTGTCACCTGCAGACTAATGATGCACAGTGGGAGATTTTAAGTGCTGAGCAAAATGCACAGATGGCTAAACTTTAAGAGCGACATAGGGCAGAGTCACCACTTAAGACGACATCCCTTAGGATTTTCTTTTGAGTCAGAGGCAAGTGCAATCAACCCTGATATTTTAGTCTCACAGGTCTATCCGGCTATCCGTTTGTAGCCAAAATATGGTAACGATTCCGGCGTCGCACTAGGCTTCCCTTCGCCCGCTTTGGCTGCTGAAACTCACAGAGGCTGGAAGAGAAAACAAAACTCGGGAGAGGGTTAAAAGAGGGAGCGCAAAAGCACACGAGAGAGGGAGAGAGCGTACTACTCGCCTCTCATTGGGCGGTGTGGAGCACGCGGCGCGTTTTTACGCTGCGCCGCGCCGGCCAATCGTCTGCCGTCGCCGCGTTTTGGGTTTATGAATGAAACGGATAGTGAGACAGCGGCGCAGGAGTAGTCTGATTCACCACCGAGTAGCTCAGGGTAGAGAGTCAAAAAAAAGAAAAGAAAAAGGAGCAGGTGTACCTGCAGTTCGACTCCTCGGCTCTGGATGCGGGAGGATGAATGGAAGACGGTGGCTGTATGAGCAAAATTCTGATTTAAACAGGCTGTAGAAAGGCAACTTCAGGTGCTTGTTTCAGTACGAACCTATTTCCTGATCAGTACTAACGTTTGCGTGGAAGATAAAAGGTTCTTCAATCCCTTAGAAGCCCACACTTCAAGTGAAGTGACGGTAAATTGGCCATTTGACCCAATATGCATGTTTTAGGATGGCGGTAGGAAACCAAGAAACAGACTGGGAGAACGTACGAACATCAGGTCTGTGTTGTAAAGCTGTCATGTACGTAAGTAAAGAAGGGGCAGAATCAAGACTGTTGCATCATTTTGTTAATCTAATACTTAGTTTATATGTGTTGATTGGAAATGTCGCTGGCATCTTTTAAACATACATGAAATTAGACTGTATGAGTTTGTCATCTTTTCTTGGGGTTTTAGCTTATTTTGCCCTACTTTTCACTCCGAAGAGGTTATAAGTTGATAATGTCTTACCTAACTACCTTTCTTAGGTGTTTCATATTGATTAATGGAGCTAACCTTTTCAACTAAATGGCTGTCGGAGGAGGACGAAGTTGAAAGTAAACCTATTTCATCTTTTAAGGGTGTTTGAAGCTTGAAGCGTGCGTCAAGGAGGTTCAGAGTTTTCTGGTCTCGCCAACAGTCTCCTTGTACAACGGCAGATGAAACTGAGTGGCAAGAGAACTTTGTCTTCGCTCGCCTCTGTGCCACATTTGGATCACTAGTGGCGTTCAGAGTTTGGCGAGTTTCACAACCTACTCCGGAAGGTGCGCTCTGATGGGGGTCGACGTTCGTCTCACACAGATTAGACGGAACGGCGACAATAAATTCATCCACCGCACGGCCTCTCTGATTGGTTGGCTGGACACTCAAGCGTCCAGCAGCAAAAGTTTAGATTTTCAGACATAATAATATGAAGTAACTGAAATAAAGGTGAACACTTGATCTACTCAATTATGTGGCAGGGTATCAAAAAAGATACATTTATTATAAAAGACGTATATACTAATTACATTCTTTTTTTAATTATATTTTTTTTGTTTGTTTTTATCTTTTCAACCTCACAACTTTGTGAATGTTGTTGCCGGTCACACAAAAAGGCAGTGAGTTTTGAAATTTATTTCTTTGAAAAATCTCAAATTGAGTAAGGTTGCCTCCACATTGCCCATTGTTCAGCTGAGCTACCGCAGAAGGGCGGCCTTCATGGGTGAATGCACCCCCTACCAGGGAGAGACGGTTTCCAGTGGGGTTGACTGTAAGATGTCTCTTTATTGATCACCCGAAGGGAAAATTACACATTATGGCTTGTTTTTCTCTTTCAGCATCACTGGTTGAATTGACCCGTATGAAGTGGACTGCGTTGTTTTTATCTCTCATTGCAAGCAACAGAAATGCAAGACTGTTGCTTTAAGATGAGAAAAATGAACTAAAATAGGTTGTCGTTTGAGATTTTTGGCGGATTTTTAGGAAACTTAAGAATCTCCTTATTTTTCTTTTCAAAAAAATTGAGGTTTTATGAATACGAAATGTGTTTTGAAGACTTTAATCAGTGCGCAATATACTAGTCCAGCTTTCCCCAGGCAGTACATCGCGGTCTTCATTAAACTCATTCAAAGTGGTCATTACACCGAAAACAAATTCTTGTGTTTATTTTTTACATAAATCTAATCAGTTATTGTATTTTATTAATTTATGATAAAAGATTATTTTAAAGAGTACGAAATACCCCTTTACTTCAGTAAAACAGACAATTAAAGTGCTTGGAAACAATTCTTCAATTCCTTAATTTTTTTTATTTTTTTTTAGCGCTGTTAACAAAAATCGTCTAAATAAGCATTTTAAACACAGATTTGGGTTGTCAAGCTTAAAATATTCACCTTCTTAGGAATTATTATAATTACAGCTAAAAAATACATAGCCTAATATGGCTTCTTAAAAACACAAAATAAGCTATTGCTGTTGAAAAGGGGTTAATATTTTCCACTGTTGCCACATGCTTGCTTTGGTGGAGATAATGGTGTGGAGCATATGTTTCAGACTCACGGCCCGCGGGCCACATCCGGCCCGGCATGTAATTTTAATCCGGCCCGTGCGATCCTTTTATATAGTACTTTTAGTAATGGCCCGGCGATATAGAGCGAAGGTAACAAAAAAACTGCAGATCCCACAATGCACCGCTTCAACTGGCGTACCAATCGCGTGTCCTTCATTTAGCTCATGGCTCGAACTTTGTGCGTGTTTGGTAGCACGTATCTGTGTGAGCAGCTCGCCTCAGTGATGATAACCTCAGACGAACTTGTAGCCAAAAAAAAGGCGCCAGGCGTCCAGCGTTGACAAAACGACATGAGTCCAAAGAAAGCTGAAAGATTTGATTTGGTAAAGCGGAAATTGAATTTATATTTCCAGGTTTTGTCATGCAGCAAATTCGTTTTTTGAATTTGTATAACTTTGATTTATTTTTATTTAGAGCGAAATCTTTTGGTAAGTTTATTCTTTATTTTTTATTTTGTTAAATTCTTTTCTGGGGTAAAGACATCTGAATGTAATTTGACTTAATTAACTTTTATTCTAACTTAGGTTGGATATTTTTTATGGAGAGCATAATATTATAAGTTATTTAAGGTTTAAGTTGATTAATTACGGAATAGAAGGGGCGCCTGTTTTTATTCATATTAATGCTAAAAACAAAAAACCATTTTCTGTGTCGGTGTGTTCAGTAAATGTTTATTCTGTTTGGCCCTCAAACCTGAAGTGTGTTTTGTGCAATTGAGTTTGACACCCCTGCTGTAGAGTCAGTGACGTTTCTCAATTGAATATATGAATGGATTTTACTGCCGTGAATTATAACCAGGATCATAACTGAATTTAAATCTGTCAGCATGAATAAATGATTTGGTTATCTGTGTACATGAATCGGTTTGGCTTGTAAAGTCCTTTGTAGGGATGTTTGATGTAAAGCTTTGCGAAATAAACAGATCTTAACCAAAAGACTTGATTTATTTTTTTATAAATATATGTAAGATGGTTTTGTGCAGCTTTATGATCTTGTTACACAACTAATACCCAGCAGAAGTTATGAATGCTTCCATTTCTCACACTAAAGCGGTTGTAGGGGGGGGTGGTAGGCAGATCGATTTACTACTCCTGCATGCCTGAATCCATACCATAGGTCAATTTGTTGAATGTGCATTAGAAACATGTCATTTTCCACGGACACATGGTCTTCAGGGGCTTGTCTACTCAAAGGTTTGACCTCTTCCCAGGAGGCTTTGCATTTGCTCCTGGACATAGTGTATTGGCATATTCATATATAGGCTTTGTATTCCAGGGCGTTGAGGCAACCCTCCTCATGATGTGTGAGCCGGCTTTATCTCACACAACTGAGTCCTGGCTCCGATAAATGTGGAGCATTTTGCATGTGAAGCCTGCTTGTCTTTTTACTGGTTTGAGGTTTGTGTTTTTTTTTGTTTGTTTTTTTGTTTCTTTCCTGGATCATGAAATGATGACTTGTGACCCCCCCCCCCCTCTCTCCTCTCCGCCCCTTTCTCCCACGGCCATTTAGCCTCTTTGTATCATCCTGGATAAATCAAACATTTGCTTAGACAAAACCGGACATGAACCCAAACCTAAAGGCTTTTAGCCTTTGGCCAGTAGAGACAAAGACTTGGTTGTTATTTGCATGAAATTTGCATCGGACCCCCCCCCCCGCGCGTCTGTTTGCAATGTCAGGAGGCCAAATTAAACCGTGTTCTGTTTAAGCCTGATTTGCATCTGATTTGCATCGGAGTTGCTTAACCATTGCTACTTAGCTGAGTGACCCCTGTGGAAACTCCTTACCTCGTGCTCAGAAGAGGCAGATAGCGCGACGGGCTAATTTCATTACGGCAAACAGCCATTTGACTGAGTGAGTGCCTTTGGATGTAATCATTAAAAGGGACGATGGCTTGCAAGCTGTTTGTAATCAGGCTGTTTCTGCGTGCATATGGACATTGTGTCATATTTACTGTAAGGATGAAAGATTAGGCACGGAGGGAATGGCGGACAGCATCCATCTCACTCAACATCTTAGAGCAGGCACATTAATCATCACATCTACGGAAAATCATCCCCATCTCACGCTGCGGCCACACTCTGCACACATGGCGACAGTCAGTGGGAGCGGGAACCGACAGAGGGGGAGTTATTGCCTCACTGAGCACAAGCGCCACAGCCAATACTTCATTGATCCGCAGAAGTCGGACTGGATCTTAGATGGCGTCTTTGTGTCGCTAATGTGTTCATGTGGCAGTGTCAGTCTGCACTACAGCCGATCCGATCACATTAGGTCTTGCTCCTCCCAAGTTGATCATAGATTCCTTTCCCACTGAGGCTCCCGTTGTCTAAATCCTCCTCCACACCCACTTTACATCCGGTTTTATTAATAGACAGAAAGAGAGGATCCTGGGTAGATGGGTTGCCTCGGAAATTATGTGGGGGAGATTTCAATAAGTAGAATCAATTCTGCTTTGTTTGTGGAAGCTTGCACACAAACTTCAACCGGGGCAATATATCACCCACAGAAATTTCATCATGCGGTTTGTTTGCTTTGAAAGCGGTAAGGGCAAGACATGGAAGCCAGGAACAGCCGGCTAACCCTCAAGGAACCCTTGCCAGTTGCTAGTTTTTCTTCTGGTATTACCCCTGTTTCGGTTAATGTTAGTCTCTTAGAAATAACGTTAAATCTGGTATAGAACAGCAGCTGTGGTTGAATACCTGGACAATTTTACCATCTGATGGAGGTGTTTGAGGACAGTGACAATAAGAATATATGTTGCTGCGATCTGCAGCTCTAGCTGCTCCAGTTGTGACAATTCATGAAAGGTACTGGTGTGTGTGAATCATAAAGGTTACTGCAGAATCTGAGGAAAGCATTCACACCTCTTAAATTGTTGCACTATTCATGCATATCTTTACAAATGTCTGATTGTGACGCATCTACACAGCATGACTTTCTCGTACCGTCTCAACAAGTCTCCCTAAACAGTTCTGCCTTGCCGGTATTCCATAGAGACCAGACTTAAAGGGAATAACATCCGCACAACAGACGCTCCCAATTAAGTTGTGGATTACTGCAGCTCCTCCAGAGTATTCATTGGCCTCCTAGCTGTTTTTCAACGCCTGTTAGTTTGGATAGTTTCTCATGTCTTTGTGCGTTTAACATTGTGCTGCACTCTTCAAAGTTTGGACTTTTGTTTTTTAACTTAAACATCGATAAAATGTTTCCACAGCTTGTCTGCTATGTGCCTTGGTGTTCAGTAGGCTGTCTGTGCTGTTAGGGTTAGGGTTATATATGTATGTGTGTATATATATATATACAATCACAAGGCGCTGGGGTTCCTCTATCACCAGTAAGTTTCAAGGTAACCTCTTAAATACCCTTTCAGAAAGATGACACTTAAGGTCATGCAGCAACAAAGTGTCATTATCTTCAATTAGGCTAACCTTGAGATATCGTCAAAATGATTGCAGTAAGACAGATGTCATCAAAAGCCCCTGCACACCTTCAGACATCATGCCTTTGTCACAATCCCATAAACTGCTGAATGGAAGTGCGAATGAATAGTAAAAACCTATAAGAGCCGTCACTTGCAAAAGAAAAAGAAAAAAAGTAAAACTATGTAAAAGTCCTTCCTTTTTTACTTTTGGCCTAAGAATTCATCAAAAGCTTTTGCACACATTGTGCACATTGTTCGAGCATGCTTCTGTCATTTAAGAGCGGAGTATGACTGCTGTTTGGTGGCGGTGCGCCGCTCTCACCTATACAGGAGAATGAAAACGCAGTTGTTAGCTAAATCCATTATTCCCTCTGTAAGCAGATCAGCCAGCACTCACGCGCTCATTAGCAGTGTTTAAGTGTTTGGTGCGGTGTGAGTCGCTTGGCTGCGGAGCCGTGCAGGTGCGCACACACTCAGCGGCTATGTCTAATGAGGGAGAAGGCCTTGAATGGTCATTTCACTTTGCTCATAGGAACATGCTCCACTGCTGATAATTGTAAAGATATTTGCTTCTTTCTCTTGTTTCTTTTGTCTAATGGCTCCTTTCACTTCAGCTTCGGTCCATTATTTGCCCTTGAAGGAGAATTTCTTTCATTGGCTCTTTACCCTGCGCTTAGTTTATGAAAGAGGTGAAGGTGGCATGTTTAGTTCGGTAGCAGTTCCCTCTGTAACATCCGCCACATTTGGCCCGTATGCTGCCGGGGAATGAATAGGCATCACTGGTGAATAGTCAGAAGGCAGTTGTGTTATTAAAGGTTAAGGTGGCTAACGTTAAATTAGGTGTAAACAATTCTTAAATATAAAAAAGAATTCCTGTAATAGCTGGCCTCACATCACAGCAGACAAAGAATGTTGTCCTCTGCTTTTGATACTTTTGATAGCGTGTATTTTGTTCTGTTCAAGATGATCCTTAGCAAACTAAACGTTTCAAAAATAAAACTAAAAACCTAATTTGTGGTTTGATTGAAAAGCTTCTAGCTGAAAGTTTACTAACAAGTCTTTGCCGATTCTAACCTTAACCTGTGATCGGTACGGGCTAGTTTTCATGACAATTGCACAAACACAGTAGCTGATGAACACCTAAACCTTATTAAAAGCATCTTGAACTCTTAGCATTGTGTGAAAACATCCTCATAAATCTTATTTTAGCCAATAACAGGAAAAAAGAAATTGAATAGGTTGTAAATCAAAACAGAGATACACCAGAGAAGCAGGTTTAAGGCATTCACCTTCAGAATCAGAAAAAAAAAGCTTTATTGGCAAGAATGAATTAGACGTACAGGAAATTGGTTTTGGCATAGTTGGTGCATAACAAATGTCTACAATGTTGATTTGAAAAAATATGAGGACCAAGTAATAACTATAAATATATGTACATAAGTGTTGGAATAAATAAAATACAAAGTGAGAAAGAGCAGTACATGTGTATTTTTTGTTCGGTTTTGGCATCAATGAAACGCATGGATTGCTGGTTGAGTGTCATGTCGTGTGACCAGAAATGGCAGAGGTCGTGTGAGAGAGGTAGAAAGACTTCAGGGTGGGATCCGGGCCTTGGAAATAGGGCTAGTAGCAGATGGGGCAAAGAAACTGTCCTTTTTGCATGAGATTTCGGTCCTGGTGGACCACAACCTCATGCCAGCAGGTAGAATGTTTGTGGTAAGGGTCAGCCAGAATCTGTCCTGGTTGCTTCAGATTCCTGGAGGCTCACAAGTCCTGGGCCGACGGTAGAGAGCAGCCGATCACCTTCTCAGCAGATCGAATGGCACGCTGCAGCCTGCCTTTATCCTCCGCATTATCAGTAGTGTACCAGATGGTGATTGAGGATTGCTGAAGTGCACCATCACTGACCTTGGCAGGTTGGATTTCTTTCGGTTCTGCAAGAAGTACATCCTGTGCTGGGCTTTTCTGAAGAGGGAGCCGATTTTTAGCTAAGGTAACGCGGTCTGATTGGCCCAGTGCTGCAGGCGGGACCGCGTGATAAGCATTACTGACAGGGATTTAGCAGTGGTCCAGAATCTGGTACTCTCTGGTCACAATTTTAATGAACTGTCTATATTTGAGGAGTTAGTGGGTGAGGTTGCCTTTGTTAAAGTCACCAGTGACAATAACCGAGGAGTGCAGGCTGGTCCAGTCCACCCACAGTATCTGGTCGGCGAGCAAACGCTGTGCGGCGTGTATGTCGGCGTAGCTGGATACAAACACCGACCAGGATGAATGAACCTAGTTTTCAATTAATAAAAGATTCCAGGTCAGGAAAACTGTGCTGCTGGATCATTGTCAGATCGTTACAGCAACCACTGATGAGGTGGAAAGATATTCCTCCACTTTTAGCTTATCCAGAGAGTTCCGTTGACAGTGGACGCACATGAAAGATAAATATTTCGGGTAGGGATGTCCGTGGTCCAGAAAAGCACTAGTCTTCATATCACCTACTTTCATCTGAAAGTTCCTTCCTGGAGCAGCAAACTATTGGGAAATAAGCAGAAGGTAACAGAAAGACTGCTAAAATGTCTTTAAATTTAACAGATATCATTGCTGTTCAGTTTACTTCAGTGTTATTATTGCTTTGCCTCTACCTAAAAAAACAGCATATTTTATGTATGTCCTTGAATTATTGACTCAAGTTTGAATTTTTTGTTTTACCAGTATTACTTTTGTATTTTAATATTTCCTTATCTGGATTTATAGACCAAAATGATTCATTGTAATAATAATGCTATTTCTAGACACTTTATTTAAGGCAAAACCTGCTTTGTTGAACACTTAAAAAAGTGTTGTAAAGAGGGGAACTGGTGAGCTTTAGACCAAGGAAATCCAGGAGTGCCATTGATTGCATTTATTGTTATCACTGCCAAGGACTTTAAGCTAAGAAAACACTGTGTAAGCACGTGAGAAGATGCCCAGTTAAAAATAGAAAGACTCCAAAAGTGGAAAGCAGATAGTTTGATCCAAGTGTGCACTGAAAAGCGCTGTTGCTCGTGACATTGGAGAGGGCTTGAAAACTTTACGGTATGAGTTATGATGAAGTTACTCAGTTAATTTGAAAATTACCAACTTCTTCTGCACTTTGGGAAACACCTATATGATCTGAATGGTTTAAGAAAGTACAGATGGGACTAAATAAAGCAATTTCAGCAATGTCACTAGTTGCAATTTTGCTCTTAAAGGGTTAAAAACAATCTCCTACTTTTTAGTAACGTTACCCAAGTTCTCTGTTGGTTTCTCTCCAGAAGGAACGCTCATTGTTTTTTTGATGCCAAGACGGCTGACGCTGCCCAAACTTAGGCGCGTGTGCCACTTTGCTACTGTTGTGCTGTAGACAAACTGTATCTATTATCTCGGTCTTGATTTTGATTGGTACATGTCATGTGTTTTTAATTCTTTTGGCATATTGAAAGCAGTTAAAACTTACCTGAGCATGGTGGTCCTCATTGCCAGATTGGTCGCACACTTCACGGGTAGATTTGTCATGACTAAGTACCCGGGACCCCTCACTTTATTGACTGTTGGGGACTTTTCTAACGCAACTACACTCTTTAACCTAAATTAGGACAATCTAAGAGAAAGCCTCCAGAGGAAATGGATAGACACCATGAACTCTCTGACTAAATCTCTGCTGCTGTTAAGGCTTGTTTTATGGTTTTGGGGTAGATTTCTTTATTTCAGTACAGATATCTACGCCTATGTGTCTATGAGTATGGGGTTTGCTATGGATAACAAATAATTCTTTGATGGTACAGTAGTTATGATCTTTCCATTCATTTCTTTGTCCTAATTTGAATTCTAGAGTGCTATATGTCCTGTCTTTTCCTAAGCGACATGAAAGTTTCAGAACATTACATTTACCCAAGTTCACTTGTTGTCCTCTATTGCTACCTCAAAGGTAATTGGGTAAAACGAAAGGTCTTAAGAACCTTAATTGCTATGTATGTATACGCAAGACAATTGTCTGTGCTGAATATATTTTGTATTTCAAATTTTAACGTCAGGAAACCGGGCTATAAACAAATAACCAATATATTCGTCACAATGCTGATACCTGGTTAAAATACACTACAGACTTTGTATTTCGGTTTATTAATAAGAACACATTCAGCCTAAAAGTTTTAAATGCACAGTTTATGTGTATCTTCAAGTCCAATTAACACATTATTTGACATCGTGTGCAGTAAATTAGCTTGCCGTCTTGCGCCGAGGCCAATCGGCTCTCCCATAGATATAAAGTATTTCTTCTCCTCGTTCAATGTCTCAAGAGGGCAAACGGGCAAAGATGTGCTATCCCTTTAACGTCAACTGTTTTCATCTTACAGTAAGGCCATCGTCATCATTCACTAGTCTACCCAATGACTTTTCTTCAAAAGAAGCATCAATGACTGAAGAAAACCGCATTAACATCAGAGTTAATCAGTGACTGGTCAAGGTCTACTGTGCAGTGTTACCAGATAGGGTCGAGGTTTTCCAGTCCAAAAATCTGTTAAAAACCGCCACATCACACAAAAACCCGCCCAATTAATATATTGTTATATTTACTGTGTGAACATGAACACACTTAAGTTAATTTAATACTACATGTCAAAACGCTAAAATCCAACAAAATCTGCGCAGAGTTGTTCTCCATAAACAACTCTGACCCAGCCACTTATGCTGTTTTTTTTTTGGTTTTTTTTCAATCCTCGGCTTTAGCTCCGGACAACCTGTTCCTGGTTCTGGAGCAACCAGGCGAGAGAGGACGGGTTAGACGACAACAGGAATCCAATGAAAGCCTTCGGTCTAGCTCCGAAGCCCCGCCTTCTCAATGCTTCGGCGGCTCTCCTTATATTTTCCCCACTTCCGCATCTTCCCGCTAAGGCTATCCATCTGCTGCTATTACTAGCATAATTTGTGGCGCTACTGTCTATGTTCTAAACATCCTGGCAGATGACGTTGGGTAGTGATGGGTAGATGAGGCGTCATGAAGCGTTTCGACACATAGCAAAACTGTATTAATACTGTGTCGATACTGTGTCACTGAAAACTGACACCTGCTATTCTTAGATACAGTCAATAAATAATGTGAACATAAATTGAAAATTTAAGTAAATGTGTTTGAAATGAGGATGCTTGTGGACTGGGGGTTTTCTTTACAAATTTTTATTGAAGAAAATAAGTTTTTCCAACCTTTTGATATTTAGTCTGTTACTCTTGTTCGACTAAGAGTCAATTTCAGCTGAATTTTGAAGCTGACAAGAACCGGATGAAAGAATGAAAACAATTTCGTTATTTTCCGATGTAAGATCAAAATGGTCCCACACTGCGGAAATCTTTCGTTTGCTCCATAGTTGACGCTGTACCGAAAAAGATCAAGAATTATTTTCGCAAAAGCATCCAGTTGACAGAGTCGCTCCTTATAAACACAGTTTGGTGCTTCAGTGTCATTTTTGAAACAGTTGCTGTATCTGTCACGTGACTTGCTGAAATCAATACGTGCACCGAGATGGGGCGGTCAACCGGCCAATCTGGCAACACTGCTACTGTGACATTGAGGCCTGAGGAAAAAATAAGGATGCTTTACCATCTCAGTGTCGATTTAAGTAGCACTTCCACATTTTAAATGTTTTAGTAATATGGATTTGTTATTATTATTACATTTTGCTTTTGTAGGTCATGATTATATTGTATCTTAGACTTTTTAATGATGTCACATCCATCTAATTTTAACTGCAAGGGCTTCGAGAGCTACTTAATGACCTGGAGGAGCCAGGTTGGTGACTACTGATGTAGCCAATTAAAAATCTGAGATTTTTGTATGGTTAATTAGGTACAAGATGTAGTTTTTACTAAATTGTAGCTGCTTTAGAGTGTAGAAAATAACGCTGCATTTTATGGGCAACAAAATGCAGCGTTATCCCCAAACCAAGAATGGTTTTACAGTGTCTCCTGTGATGCTTTGCTACTTATTTTGGTGGATCCCAATATGTCTAGCAAATTCCAAATTTGTCAGAGAGGCACCAAGTGGACATCCTGATCACAAGCTCACTGCTTACCCATCTCAATATATTCCTGTCAGTGTGGTGGAGCAGTGTCTCTCCTTAGAGCTCCACCTTATCCCTTGGGGCAAGTCGAACCACCCTACAGAACAAACCTATTTTGCCTACTTGTATTCAGGATTTGATTTTTTCTTTTGACCGAGCGAGTGGTCTCCAAAGCCTTATATACATAAGCTGATTGTAGGATCTTCAATTTCTAATGTATTGCCTAAGGGTTTTTGTTCGTGCAACACAATTTTTAAGAAAAAGGACAGATGGATATGTAAGTTCATATGAAATGAAACATATTAATGGCATCACAGTTCGATTATTAGCTCTGGATACTGCTAAATATTTGGTGTTTTGATTATCTGAAATGTTATAATGGTGAGCGAGTCCCAATTCATAGTTTGTCTTGTAGGAAAAGCTTATTACGATAAACCTGGATTAAAAGATCCTGCATACTCGGTTACCTCGTAATTAGGTTTTTTTATACCGGTGTTACATATTGCCAAAAAAAGGTGTTCACACGGACATTCAAATTGAGCTCAGCTCTTTATCCAAATAAGAACAGTATATTAAAACAAATTTTATATTAAGATAATATAAAGGCACTAAAAACAAAAATACAACTACATTTTAATCAGTTTTGCAACTGTTCTCTCTCTCTTACGAGTATAGCTAAATAAGCATCAGGTACCTTTTGGAGAAAACAGAATGATATATGTATTTAGCAGACACTTTCATCCAAAGCAACTTTCAAAGTAGACAGTAGCACAAAGGGTCTTGCCTACAGACCCACGCTGAAGGCTGTTGGTGTAACCTACGCCTGGATTTGAACCCAGGCTACCCATTATGAGTGTAAGATGCCTTTCCAATTGAGCTAGCCAGCCACCAGTTTTGTGATGAAAGATAATTCTCACAGTGAACACTAAATACTGTAGGTAAGTTGCAGGTTCCATTCCAGCCGCCCCTATCACATGTAATTGTGCCTCAGTGCAAGACACTTAACCCCAACTTGACCAAGCCATGTATCAGAATTAGAATCAGGCTTTATTGGCCAAGTATGCTCACACATACAAGGAATTTGTTTTTGGTTACACAGATGCTTGCAGTGCCCGAAAAATACAGTAAAGAAACATTTGTAACATTTAGCATGTGTGATTTATATTGTAAAAAAAAGTGCAGTTTTGTGCAGTATAAAAACATATAAATAAATTGTTCAATTGTTCATGAGAATAATGGTCGTACGGGTCTTCATGTGGCTGAAGCGTCGGCCTGATGGAAGGCACCGAAACAAGTGACGGCCAGGGTGAAACGGGTCGGTGATTATTTTCTCTGCACGCTTCCTGGTTCTGGATGCATGCAGGTCCAGCAGTGCGGGCAGCTTCACACCGATGGTCCTCTCTGCAGACTTGACAATGCGCTGCAGTCTCTTGGTGTTGTGTTTTGTGAGAGCACTGCACCACACTGTGATGGATGTGGTGATGATGGACTCTATGATGGCTGTGTAGAACTGCACCATCAGCTCTTGGGCTAGGTTGAACTTCCTCAGCTGGTACAGAAAGTACCTCCTCTGTTGAGCCCTCTTAATGGACGGAGTTGATGTTGCTGTCTCACTTCAGGTCCTTGGAGATTGTTGTGCCCAGGAACTTGTAGTACTCCACAGCCATCACAGTCCTGTCTAGGATGGTGAGTGCTTGCAGGGCTGGGGGGTTCCTCCTGAAGTCCACCGTCATCTCCACTGTTTTTGCTGTGTTCAGCTCCAGATTGTTCTGACTGCTCCAGAGGACAACCTGATCAACCACCCGTCTGTAAGCAGACTCATCACTGTCCTTGATGAGACCAATGACTGTTGTGTCATCTCCAACTTCAGGATTTTAACAGACGAGTCCATGGAGGTACAGTCATTTGTGTACAGCGAGAATAGCAGTGGGGAGAGTACACAGAGTATCAGTGGTAAATGTTGCTTCAGGGTGAACTGGTCAGTTTGATTAGAAAAGTGCTATATAAATAAAGTGTTTTTTTAACCATAGTAATTATGATATGACAGATGACACCATAATTTAAAGTTAGATAGCACAAGAATCAAGCATCAGTTTATTTATATAGCGCCAATTTACAACAGGTGTCGTCTCAAGGCACTTCACAGAAAATCTATTAAAATCAAAGATACATCATAACAAATCAATTTGAAAAAGTTTCCAATCTAAGGAACCCCAGCAGATTGCATCGAGTCATTGACTTGCAGCATTCACTCCTCTGGAATCAGCAGACCAAAACAATGGCTTGTGTTGTCGTTGACTTTACAGCAATCCCTCATACTGAGCATGCATGTAGCGACAGTGGAGAGGAAAAACTCCC
>JAVLVB010001216.1:5613770-5635906 GCA_032876305.1 Orestias chungarensis | reverse complement strand
GGCAGTACAAGCAGCCATCTGTCAAGACCGACTGGGGGTTTGAAAAGACAGAAAGCTAAATTAAAAGCACAGGACACTGAAATAATAGAGTTTATAGCAGCATTTGTGTCACTGGAAGCATCTCAGCCCATGTTCTCATCCATCCAAGAAGCTGTCTCTGCTAACAGAACGCCAGCCCAGGTGTGGAGAGAAGAACACTAAGAGAAAACAAAAGGTTAACAAGGTTGAAATAACGGTAACTAAGTAGATTGGACAAAGGAAGAAAGTAGCAGAGACAGAAGTGGTCAGATTGTCCTCCAGCAGTCTAAGCCTATAGCAGCATAACTATAGAAAAACTTAAATAACTTAACCCTATAGAGTGAGACATGAAGAAGCTAGAGCAAAGGAGAACCGTCTGTCAAGACTGAGTTCCTCCCCAACCGGATTAGGCTGTCTTCTCTGCCTAACTATAAACTAACTATAAACAGGAAGGTTTTAAGCCTAGATTTGAAACTAGACAGGGTGTCTGCCTCACGGACTAAAGCTGGAAGCTGGTTCCACAGGAGAGGAGCCTGATAACTGAAAGATCTGCCTCCCATTGTGCTTTTAGAGATTCTAGGAACCACCACTAAACCTGCAGTCTGAGAGCGAAGTGCTCTGTTAGGGACATAAGGAGTAATCAGATCTCTGATATACGATGGAGCTTTATTAGTGAGGGCTTTATATATCAAAAGAATATTCTTAAAATCTATTCTAAATTTGACAGGGAGCCAATGAAGGGAAGCTAAAATTGGGGAGATATGATCTCTCTTTTTAAGCTTCATCAGAACTCTTGCTGCAGCATTTTGGACCAACTGGAGACTTTTAATTGCATTTTGGGAACTTCCTGCTAATAAAGAGTTACCATAGTCCAGCCTTGAATTAACAAATGCATGGACTAGCTTTTCAGCATCTGTCCTAGAGAGAATATTTCAAATTTTTGCTATATTCCTAAAATGAAAGAAGGAAATCAGACCTGTTTTTATATGAGACTTGAAAGACATTTCCTGATCAAAAATAAAACCAAGGTTCTTTACATTGTCACCAGATGCCAACCTGATTCTATCCAGGTCAAGTGGCTGACTAAGCAATTTCTTTTTTAGATATTGCTTAGTCAGCATGTATCATTAGCAGCATAACTACTGCTAATGATACATGTCAATGCTAACATACTCTGACAAGTTCTTTATGCATTTTGGACAGCATTCATAAACATTTAGACAACTCTTTTAATTTATATGGTAGGGTTTCTAACTGCAGAGAATCCTTTTTAATCAGTTAAATTATGGTCTGCTACTTGATGCCAACGATAAGCGAAAATAAAACGTTAGCCCTCCATTGGATCTTAATCAATTTCACACACTTTCACTAGGGGGCAATATTGAGTCATACACAGATTGTGAGAAACTATGAGGGAACGATATTACACATACACAAAAAAATGTCACTGTTAGGGACACTGAACATTCTTGGACTAAAACATGTTTTAGAGTTGGCTGAGCACTCTTAAAGATAAGGCTAATCGGGGATGGTGGTTTTGGTCCCCAAAGGTAAAGAAGTTCCCAATTGACTGGTGTGTGAGCTGATACAAGTCCCCAATTTTGACAGAAGTAAACTTTGAGTATGGAAATGTATTAAGTGGTAGTCCACTTGCAAACTAACCCACTTGTCGCCGCCACCTTACTCATAATGTTCTTCTTTGGGGCCCTTATACATTTGGAAGTTAAGATAAAGAGCAACTTTATGTGTTGATGCCCTGAGCTGTGGGCCTCTGAAGTGCCTCGTGCGCGGTCACAGTTGGTGGAAGCCTGTCCGCATTGCTGTTTCGCCACGGGGCCAGGAGTATCGTCTCAGCATGAGAGCTTGTTTAATGCGCTTTGACCCAGAAACTAGAAGTCTGACCTGTTTAGCTTCTGCTTATAGGAAGTCATCCTTCTAGGCGCTATGTACCAATGTATCTCTCTCTCTATTTCCCTGCCCTCCAAACTTACTTGTGTTGTCTCAAATAAATGCTGAGGTCAAGTTTATTAATGACACTTAATCTGTATTTTCTTAGGCCTCATTAATCCAGCTTGTTAGGGGTAATTCAAGATAATTTTGTCACTTTCCCAAGTCTGTGATATTAGCTTTGACTATACTAACTGTATAAGCTGTGCCAGAGCCACTGAACCATCAATGAATGATACCCTCTCCAGATCTAGAGAGGCATGTAAATGCCTTAATATCCCTTGAACTCCTATGTTCTAAGCAGATAAAACCACCAGTTTCAATGTGTTCTGATTGGATTGTATGCCATGCGAACACAAAGTCGTGAAATTAATAAGGAAATGGTTACTTTACCCTAGTATCCCGAACAAACCCAGTACAACTAAGGGAACTCCTGCATGTAGTATAGACCAAGAAATGGGATCATGAAGCTTAAGGAACACCACAGCCAGATGTGGAATGAAGTGGTTATAAAATGACATTTCTCCAAGCCAACCAATATATTGTCGTCCAGCAAAATTGATAGGTCCTTAAAGAGGATCATTATACATGAAAGTCATTAAAGCTACTGGGATCTGGAGTTTAGAGAAGGCAAGAAAAAAGTCAGCATAAAGGCAACCATAAAACTTTGTGTTTAGGGCCTTTAACAAGCCATGTAGGGCAGACAGCAAACATGTGGACGTAGGAGTTCTGGTCAGATTAAACCAAAGTTTAACTTTTTGGTATACATGTAAAAGGATGTGTGTGGCTGAGCACTTGAGTCTGAACATTACATGTGTGGTGGCAGCATCATGCCGGGGGATAGTTTTCTTTATCAGAGACATGGGAACGGGTCAGAATTTATAGGAGCATAGTTGGAGCTGGGAAGAAAGCCCATTAGATTAAGACAGTGTTTTTCAACCAGTGTGCTGTGGGTGATTGTCAGGTGTGCCGTGGAAATTATCTTGGTGAAATTGGATAATTGTTGAGTACTTTTGAAGTGGACATGTTAAGTGCAATTTGAAATAAGAGATAAAAAATATGATAAAAAATACATTTTTATCTGATTCATATTAAATACACTTTTATAAGAATTACTATAAATTTAATATATGCGACTATAGGGTATCATTTGTTTAAATCTTTGGTTGGTGGTGTGCCTCGTAATTCTTTCAATGAAAACAATGTACCTTGGCTCAAAAAAGGTTTAAAAACTCAAAATGATTTAAGATTAAGTTGGAGGTTCGTCTTCCAGCAGAGCAATGATCTTGAACATACAATCAAGGCTACGGGTTTTTAGATCAAACACCATTTGTGTGTTAGAAAGGCACACCTTCTGAATAAATACAATTGTGAACTACTTTTTGAAGATTTTCTAAACTTTTACCTGAGCTAGAGCTTTTTATAACAAGTGTAGTAAACAGAGTTTAGTCCCGATTGAGTTCTTGAGTTATACCTCAAGAAATGTGCAGCTGTGCTGTAACTGCAGCAAAAGGTTGTTGTCCAAGTATTGATTGTGCACAACACGCAAACTCTCAACAAAACCCAATTGGATGTTAGTAACTGTAAAATCCCAAATGATAAAAAAGTTTGGATCTGCCAAGGATTTTGGATTATTATTATAGCCCCACAACTTGTTACCTAAAACATTCACTTTGCTCATTTGGCTTAATCCCGTTCTACAAACCTTTGCTAAGGTCCTATCATTTGATTTATTCATGTTAAACAAAAACATAAACGTCTGACTGTTCCACTCATTTCCTATCGAGTTTCTAAATAACCTTTATTTTAGAAATGGTGTTTCCTGAAGTTTTACGAAGAAAGTTGTCCAGAAGCTGAAAAGATCACCATTTATTCTCTACATGGAAACACACTCACGCTTGCAACACTTTTCTCTCCATACCTCCCCACCCCTCTGCTGTTATTGTGACTTATATAAGCTGTGTTTCTGTTTGATCTCACACCGCAGTGACAGAGAGAGCTGTTGTAACGTTGCCCAGTCAAATTCAATCAGGCTCAGCAGAAATGTGTGTGGCCTGTTTGTAAGTGTTGAGAGGAATGGCCTATTAAAGCGAAGCAAGTATAACTTTAAAAAGATGTATACAAGTCTGCCCAATTATTTCTTCTCTCTGACTTTTTGAACCTTTATTGAAACGTAGCTTAAGGGAGAATTTAAAGATATGAGGCAAATGATCCAACATGTGAATTCGTATCAATATTCTTGAATTCTGATACGAATTCAGGACAAGATGAGAATTTAAACTCCTTTTTCTCCCCTCAGAAACTGTAGCAACTTTTTTTTCCTGTGTTTAATTCATTGTAAAGAAAGAGATGTCATCAATTCCATATCTAATTTTAGAGTACAGACAGACGTCAGACAATCAATCCTTTTTAGATTCACAGCATTTTAAAATAAAACAAGTAATCAAATTGCCTGACGACTAATCAAACCAACCCCTTCCACCATTTATATCACTTAGTCACAACAGATCGATAAGGTTAAGACCGAGTCGCTGCTCACATCTGTAACGAAGTTATTTAGAGCCACTGTGGAAAGCTCTAACAACAGGTGCTTTACTCTTGTCTAGGTGTTTTATATTTAGAACTAAGGCTTAACAAATGCTAACCACTCTTATGAAAAAGCCATTAAAAGCCCTGTAGAATCAATAGAAATCCAATAAGAAGCCTAATTTGTCTCGGCTTGTGACAAACATTTAATATTTTTTTTTTTTTTTATTGCTTAAAAGGATTTTCTTGTTTTTCACTCCATCACACTTTATTCTCTTATCGTTTTATTTATTTTTTACTGAGTACCAAAGATACTCATTTAAGTAGCGGACTCTTTAGTCCCGTTGGTCATCACATGTCAACTCAAGTATGCCTTTTGTACTTCAAAATAAGAGTCTAAAAATACATACCTCTGGTCGTATAGTTAAAGTCAGGCACTTTTATTTTTTTAAGACCTATGTTGGCACCTTCTTGTGCTCGATTAGTGTATCTCAATCCCGGCCCTAAGTACACACCGACCTGCATGTTTTAGATGCTCCCTGCTGTTACACAATTGCCTTAAAGAAGGAATGGATGATTAAGAGGCTTCTGCAGCATTTGATTCCATGCCAAAGAAGTAACGAGTTCACTGAAATCAGTACTGAAGTAAGTATGAAAGCCAGTGAAGCCTGAGGATGAGGACTTAAAAACCAACCGTATTAGCTGAAGTCATTCTGACAGTAATCGATTGACATTTGAAGGGAAAGATGTAAATTTAATAATGTGGAGGTTAACAGTTTTCTGTGTAAATACAAGTAAATATACTTTTAGTGGGAAATCAAAAAGAATCTGTCTTCATAAATTTGTAACCGGGCACTTTAGCATTGCTGTAAGTGATCCGTTCATGTCTTTAACCCATTTTGAGTTCAAAAACCAACTGACTTGGTTTTATGATGTCTAAGAAATGAGAAGGGAACACAAATGACTCCTGCCATCTCGTGCTTCTGCAAATGTAACTTTTCGGAATCACTTCATTATAAAGTACAACTGCTTGTGTGGGGGGAATTGTGGGTGCTCAGACTGAGACATGTGTCCATGTCAACATGCGTTTGTCGCCAGCCACTCAGCACCCCCCCGCCCCCCATTCCGTCTGGTCGATCCTAAATGTCAACCATCCCCCACCACCACTTCCCTCCCTTCTGTGCGACGCGGGAGTTGTTATGCAACTTTTTCCTGACCGGCGCAGCATCGCGGCATCAACAAAGCCTGCCGGCTGAAGATCTGTCCTCGACAGCCTGTTGTTTTTGTTGTTTTTCTCTCTCTCTGCGATCGCTGACTACATTAGCAAGTTAATTATATGACCTGACATGTCCGGCTTGGTGAGAATCGCGCCGGGAGCTCGATAGCCCGTCCCGCGCGGGCTATGATAAACAAGCGGCGGAGAATCAGGTTGAATGATAGACGTCCGTCTGTTTGTGCGTGGTTACGTGCGCGCCTGGTCTAGCGTAACTAAAACTCGTGTCCCTGTTCTAGGCGAGCTCTCACACTCCCTCGTCTGGGTAGCGCTGTCTCCCTTCCAAGGCCCAGTTGTTTTGGCTGCTGCTCCCTGCCTCAGTGTGCAGCTATGTAACCCATGGCCTGGTTGTTGGGTTCTTGTGCACTTAGTTCACCTCTCCGCCCCCCAACAGATGAGTCACGGCAGGATAATCAGGCCCAGAGCTTTACGAGGATAACTCGGCTCGACAGTATAGACTCACACCGACCGACACCAACGCCCCGTTAACCCCCACTGAGAAAGGCCAGGCGGAAAAAAAGCAACCAAAGAAAATGAGAGAATAATTGAAGTCTTCTGTCATGCACAGCTGACTTTTCGGAGGCATGCATGCCTTTGCATAAGTGAGCCTGGGCATGAGTGTGTGCTTTCTGCACATGCATGTGTCTCCATTGCAGCCTGTCTGTTGTGACGGGTCAGTAGGTGCAGTGAGTTGGCACACTGGGGTTTTCCCAGGTTAGTGCCAAGGCCAGTACCCAGAATAATTATGGCCTTATTACGTGTGTGTGTGTGTTTATATTACTGGAATATTCTGTTCTTCCCCTCATTCCTCTCACATTCCAACCATGCACAGCTTCTGAAGCCAGTGGTGCAATCTGTCAGTTCTGTGTGTGTGCATGTGTGCGCACCTTTAAATTCACAAGAAGAGGGAGAGTTTGTTATGCAAATTAGAAGAAGAACATGGAGAGAGAAAAAAAAGCTGAGGGTGGCAACGAGTGAAGCGGCGAGGAGAAATGGAATGGAAATGATTGCATCCGTGTGTCTGTGTGTGTGTGTCTGTGTGTGTGCACATTTATTTGAGTCTTCTGCCAGCGAGCTGCAAACTCAGCCATTAACTTGACCCCTTCCTGGCAGCCGGAGTGTGTTGTGGTTTGACACCGTGCGTGTATGTGTGCGACCTGGAAAAGTGGCACCAGTTCCTTTACTGGAAGCTGGCTGTGGAGCTGGAAACCGCGCAAGTGCTATTCAGCGCACAGCGGCGGAAAGAGAGAAGCAGCTGGCGAGATCTTCGTTTATTGAAACCGAAATGATTTGCCTCAAATCGCACCGCAGCAAAATGTTGTTGTTTTAAAATATTTGTAGTGACTTTGCAATTAGAGGAGAGTTAATAAAATATGGCTGTGGCAGATGTAGCAAACATGTTCTGGATCCTGATCAGCTGGAGAAAAAAAAAATCCATGAGTAGACTTTTGATCTTGCGCTGGAAATTTTGTGCAACTCAAAAGTAAAATAAATGTATATTATAAATAATACTCATCCTATCATAGATTTAAACAATATGATTGATGGTTATATAGGTAACGATAAGGACCAGACCGCACATGGCCAAACGTTGTCCCCATACAAGCTCCGCCATTTAAATATCAGGCCTATTTAGTTTGGTATAGAAAATATAAGCACTAATTCCTGAAAATATGGTGGCAAGTTAGATTTAGGAATAAACCCAGATTCTGATCGGATACTGAGACGATTCTACACCCAGTGGCAATCACATTTCTCTTCAGTCTGAGTTTGAAATCCGTTCTCCGACACAGCAGCACTCGCCCTCGCAGATTACCTCCAGACTCGAGGAGTGGAAAGGATGAAATTGCTTGCCTGCGGTCATGACCACAACCCCACTGAACACATCTGGGAGCTGCTGTTAGTGACCAACAGAACCACCATAGCAACACCAAAACCATTGCAGAGTGCGAAGAGCAAAATTTACGGCAGAAATCCAGACGGAAAACACAGGAAAGACGTTATTTTCCAAACCAAACTCAAATGCACTTAACGCTCACAATCATAATTTTTTTGCAGCTTAACCTGGGGTGTTGTATCATATAATATCATTGCAGGAAGCACAGTAAATGGCAGAAATGACGGAGTGCCATCCAAAAGAGCATTTTGCTCTGGGTTCATCCACAAAGACCTGTGAACAACTGAGGGAGAGCACCCGCCACTCCAGATTTTTTTAAATTAGGGTTTTTGCTCACCACAGCATGGTTTAGAAATAATAAAATAAAATAAACACATCACCTCAGGCAGAATACAGCTCTGTGGAGCAAAGGTAATGAAACGGAAGCTAAATCAGCTTTTTTCGCGCTATACAAAAACAGATCTCTCGCTCCCATTAAATAAGATCAAATATATAGTAGAAACTTCCACTGCAGTACACACTGTAAATAGATGTTGCAGGCGGCTGAGATCCAAGCTCACGTTCTGCATGTTCTGTGTATCTGTAATCTGTGATCCACAGGTATGCTCGGTGCTTTTGGACCGAGGTTGAGATGTCAAGACACATCACCGCAGCGCTGTCTTAGCTCGTCGCTCTACTTGGCTAAATGTGGTCTCTGTATTTTGGTCATGTTTGCTTCACGACCTCTTACTGTAAAACCCAGTCAGGATGTGCCACATCTGCCGGGTTTTTACAGCATCTGATTCATCGGGACTTTACAGCAGCGCGTTTTTATTTGCAGACCCAGGGAGTAATTAAGTCAATTGCTAAACTGACAGCACGCTTGTGGGAACTGAAACGTGCTGTTTTTACCGTATGTTGACATTTTCCCCACTCCGGTCCACTCAGACCGTTACACTGTACCACGGATGTAAGATGTGATCAATCAACTGTTGCCACTCAAATCCTTTTCCAGATCAGTAAGAATCTTTTCACTGAGCATAACATCGGATTTGATGAAATTACCGTCACAAACCACGTAGTTGTCATTTGATGGTAAATGGCCAATAGTTGTTTAATTGCACTTTAACTAGTCCAACAGACTCCAAAATGCTTTGAACTGCACAACATTCAGTTAACCACACATCGCTCAAGTCAGACCTGCAGAAGCAGACTGACACAAGCAAAGCTAGCAAATGTCTTCCCCCAAGCAAAGAATGAGGTTGGAACTAGCAACGCACTAGTTAAAGGATGAACTCCTACCTCCTGAGCCACTGTTGTTCTCTTAATTGTTTTTAACAAATATATAAAACCCAAATGTGCATTTAACTTAACCAAGTATACTATGATACCCCTTAATTAAAATGCATCGCAACAAAATCATTTCACAAGTCATATAATTAGTAAAGAACAAGGAAAACAGCGAACACACTCCCAACGTAAGACAACGGCGGCGGCAACATGCTGTCGAAATGCTTTCTCTTCCAGGATTGCAGAGCAGATTTGAGATGATTATAAAATGTTTGAAGCCAAATACAGGACAGTTCTGAAATAAAACATGTTAGACGTGGGGTCAAGATTCATCTTCCAGTAGGAGAGTGATCCTGCACATAAGATAAGATAAGATAAGATAGACTTTATTGATCCCGATGGAAATTGTTTTGCCAGGGTTACAGAGTATCAAATAACAATTAACACGACACACTCATCTCACCTACTACACTACTATTTATTACACGGAGCAACTCTGGCGGCAGCCGTCCTGAACGGCGCTCAGTAGCAAAATACGTCCAGAAATGCAATGTAGTGGTTTAGATCAAAGCATGTAGATGTATTGGAAAATACAAAAGTTAAGGATGAAAATAATACTTTTGCAGGGCTTTATGTTAACACATTGGAGCACATTTTTTAGTTTCTACGCATTTCAGGAACAATTAAAAATGACAATTCCATCAAATCTGAGGTGTAGTGTGGACATTAGAAGTACATTTCACTGGGACGCAGATCTGGATAAATGCTTCTGTAAAGGTTTGAAACATTCAGCTTGTCATACAGGATGTTAAAAGAGAGGGAGCTGTGGCGGAGTTAAGGGCCGTCAGCCTTCAGGGACATCATTAAATGAGATTAGGAAGAGCACAGAGGGGATTTTGTTTGGCTCGTGCTTCGAAGGCTGACTTTTAGCCCCAACAGTCTCCTATAGCACGGCTCTTTGACAGATGGAACTTGGACATACACATCTGCAACGCTGTGGCTGCATGGCCGGCGTTCATTTCCAGTAATAGTGCGGCACTCCAAATGCCCTTCAGAGCGGAAGAAGTGTGCAGAAGTGCGAAAGGTTGGACCGGCAGAACCATACATTGACAGCAGTAGATTCGGTTAAAAGCCTAAAGGGTTCCGAATTTTGCTCAATCGGTTGGTAAACGTTGAAAATGTAAAACATTTCCAAGAAAGAAACAGTTGAGTACTTATAAAAGCTAAAAAATTTACTTGATTGCGTAGAAGTAGCACTTCGACTTGACACTTTGGAGACTTTTAGCTTCCTGCTGGGGCACAGACGCACATAAGGACCAATCTCAACAGCTAAAGATGTGACAGTAGTGGTATTAAACATGGCTAGATGTGCCTGTGTGCCCACATGGCTAACGGTATTGTCAGCTGACCGTGCCATATTCTCATTGTCTGACAGGAGTGTCTTTATAGTTGTTACTCTGCAGGAGGTAAGGCCGCCTGTAATTGTAGTAAGTCTGTAGATGCGATCCTCATGTCAGGGCTGCTACTGTAACTTTTTTGTAATCTGTGTCACACGGCCTCGCCTTTGTCCATGCTTTCAATACTTTCATCACCGCATGGTGCATAGCTGCATAGCTATTACCAACAAAAATCAAAGCAGGAAATGTTGAAAAACATGAAGTCGTCAGAGTTTGAATATGGATGGAAATATAGTTGTAAAGAACAGCCCATGAGAAAAAAGGGACACATGGATCTGGCAAATCCATGCTGTTTACTTAACAGTTTTATCACTAATTCAATAGATCATAGATTAATGAGGCTACAGCCTCACAGTTAATCTAGGAAAGGGGAACAATGGACATTGGATGAAGCTAAAACGAATAAAAAACAACAACCTTGGAATAACTTTCAGAAAAGCCTAAACTTTTACTAAAACTTAGCTTTTAAAAGAAGAGGATTTCTCCAAGAAATTGTAAACCGTGCATCATCGTAATCATTTATGTACCAAAGTTCAATTTATTGTTTAAATCACATATCCTTGGAGGATCACAGGCTACTGGTACACACAGGACCAACAACCATGCACACAAACCTTTCACACACCAGGATTTCAACCTAGAACCCTTTTGCTATAAGGTAATGGTGTCACCAACTGCTCCATAGAGCAGCCTAAAAAGTTCAGGTGGTGTAAATTATTTCACAAGGCCTTATAGGGTTTTTTTAAAGTCCCAAGTTCAAGAGATATAGCAACTACAACAATTACAAGCAGGCATTTAGCGTCTTTTTTTTTTTGTTTTTTGTTTTTTACAGGAATCACAAGTAAACCCTTATGGACACCCTGCAATTAAATAAAACAAACTGGATACCTTTACAACATTATAATGTCCCAGTCTTCAGCAGTGGTTTTAAAAGTACCTAAGGGCGTCTTCTGCAGTTTATTGTTTACTCTGGTATTGCTCTGCATGGGCTGTAATTGCGAGGATTCTCAAATGTCTATTACTGTACACATCCTGCTCTTATTGGCAAGCTAGTTCTTCACATGGCAGCTGCACTGCGATGTGTGAATCTAGGAGAGAGAAACAAATTGAAATGTGCTTGTAGAACCCTACTGTGAAAGAGCAGACTGCATACCATTTAAACTGCACAACCTTAAGCTCTAACACACAATGAAATGCATTCAAACCATTGGAAGACAGTGGAAGATAATAAAATCACTTGTACACACTACTCTAGGTTATTTATTTAAACAAAAACAAAAAAGAAAACAACAAATTGTGGATTTGTTTTAATGACATTAATGCTTGACTTGGACATTTCTTACATATTCTCTTGAAATATCTATTTATTCACTAAAAGACACAAAATATTTGTGAAAATGCTTTATTAACATTCCTAGGGCTATTTGAAACACCCTGAAACAGATTTTAAAAAAAGGAGATGGAGAGGCATAAAAGCAGCGAGGGGCATAAAATGCACTCTGAATAAAGGCTTAAGTTGGACGTAAAGCTACAACATTATTTATATTTATATATAGTTGTGAGAATTTTATGGAAATAAATATTTCAAATGAACTTTTCTTTTTTTTTTTTTCGGGCGCCACAGATAAAGATGCAGTGAGAACCATTGCCATTCGTCCCATTGCAATGCCCTATTATTGCATTTAAAAGTACTTGGTGTAACCAGGGAGTAAACAGCCAGACCAGCTGTTGTATAACCAGAATGTTGATCTGCTACGACAACGTTTTATTTTACAGTGGTTTTCACGTGTGTTGGCTATTGTTACAAAACAATTGAATTAAAGGCAGACTGTGTGACGGACTGCTTTTACATCCCACTGTAGAGTCCAGGTTTGTTAAGTCTTAAAGCTACCACCACCAGACAACATTTCTTCCCATTTTGTCCGTATTGGTTAAAACTGGCATATAAATCCTCACATTGTGAGCTTGAATTCGACCTGGAGCCTTTTTTTCCTAAGGCGCTGTTGTGCATTGACGTCCCAGTTAGATATTCTTAATGGAACTGCAGCCAGGAGCTCACTTTCATCCTTCACACCTTTTTAGTTTGTCATGAAAACAAGGTAAACCATTGTGAGTCCTGACATGGAAAAGGCATGAAAATGTTATATCCCTTTTAAGGTATTCCACTGTTAAATGGTTACATTTTTTCAAGAAACTAATACACCACCAGGGGATTTCAGCTAATTGCCTGATCGATGTCGTACAAACTTAGAAGTTGGTAAACAGCTCTACGTTTAGGGCTGTTTAGGTGCAACATGCTGTTGCACAGTTGATAATAATGCTACCTTGCAGCAAGAAGGTCCTGGGTTTACACGATCTCTTCAGGTACTCCAACTTCCTTCAACTGTACAAAATTACTAGTTTAATTATATACTCTCAATACCCCTTAGACAGGGTATGCCTGCATGGTTGTCTGCCCTGTGATAGACTAGAGTCCTCTCCATACCGTACCTAGCTTCTTCACCATAGACAGCTGTTGATGGACACCAGCCCCAATGCTGCCTCCCAAGCAATGGGTGGATGGATGCACCCATCTTAACAAACATATTTCATCTAAATGACAAAAGCGTGACGTCCCAAAGGTCTTTTTTTTTGTTACAAAAAACCCCTGCATGAGTCGGTGATGTTACAAGTTGTTTACCTTTTTAAAATTTTTTTTTTTTTTTTTTGCTTTGTAACGTCTAAAGGCAATGGTAAACAAAACCTGCTGGTATTCATCGGTCTGCTCATTTTGAGGGTTGTTATGACATGGACTCTTGGTGCTTTCACACTGTAGACAGAACAATAAAGTAATGAGCAACCTTTCCAGAGATAAACAAGTCAAAATCATGCTGAGATTTCTCTACTTCATTTAGGCTCAAAACGCTATGTGGTTCACTGTCATTTTAGTCCTGGGGATTTGTTGACCTTTTTATAGGTTATTATGAAGTACAGCTGTCTAAACAGATCAAAAGTCTCAACATCTACAATTTGTATAGTCAGGGGTGCTCTTGTTGGTGCTCATGTTTTCCTGAGAGTTTGGGTGATGCTTTTTAAAAACTGATTGCAAAGAAACATTTTTATACCGATAGTAATGTGCTGCGTTTTTAGGAGGTAGGGAACAATGAAATAAAGACCGGAGGGGGAATTTGAGTTACAAGGACTTCAGATTTGTTAGATTTGAGTACATGAGATTTGATAAAATAAAAAAAAAACATCTTTGACTTCTAGCTGACTAACAGACTAAGGTACACTATCTTGGCTTTGTACTGTAACCCGGACTCAAATACCATTTGCCGTACTTGGCAGAGGGTATTTTGACACAAACTTCTTTCATGTGTTTGTTGTCCTTAGATTATCTTAAAATCTATGTCGTTCCTATCTGCAGACAAAAGATTTCACAGTAATTATTCAAAATACAGGTGAACACCTGCTATGGCTATGCTCTACATTGCTCTACCCTTTCGGTGTGGAAGAGCTGCATTTCCTTATGACTATGTATGACATGTTCATGTGTTACATTAGTCTAACAGTTTTTTGTCTTTTTAACTGCAATATTCAGTAATGACAGAGGTTCCTCAACGTTTCAGAAAAGGACCCTGTGAACCTTATGATTGTGTTTAAGACTTCTTTGAGAGGATTTGTGCTGGGTGACATGATGCGTTTTTACAGCTGCAACTAGCAATCAGTAGATTAGTCCATTGCGGACATGTATTGTTATAGGCACTCTAGAGTATTTTAATGATACTGGTAGCCTGGTAAACCAGACATGTTTTTCTAGTGTGCGATTGTTGGATCTGGGTGAGCTTGTTTTAATCCTAGCTTCAGTACCCTGCTTATAGGCAACTGGAGCAAAGCCTGTTTAGTTTTCTGCTTGTGCAACCCTACACTCAATGTTTGTTGTGGTTTATGTTATGGATTTTTGTCGACTTTTGCTGTAAAAGGATATTAGTTGGTCAACGGATACCTTTATATAATCTGTAACCAGTCTGCTTTCTTTTCTGACTGAGTAGATGTATCTGATTAAGGGATTAGCGAGTGTATGCCTAACGCCAGATGGATTGTATTTGCGTTCTAACCATTGATACCTAAGTTGGAAATCTTGGTCTGTCTTTAAAGTATGATGAACGTACAATTCAAGGAATCAAGGAATTTTATTTGTCATCACATCACATGTGGTACATGAGGTGGGACGAAATTCTAATCCCACGGTCCAGTTTACACCCTGATAGCAATTTTAAATAGCTGCAAAATAAGAATAATATAATAAAATATAAAGAAATATAAGAGAATAGGATTTTGACTACACAGAATCTACAATATGGGACTTGACATGGCAGCAATGAGAATTCGGAGTGCAAAATTTGCTGTAGCAGCATGGATGGTTAATAAAGTGACATATTAAAGTGACATTTTAATGTGTGATATTAAAGTGAACAGTGCCGGTTAAATTAGAAAGTTTTTGTTGTTGTTTTTTTTTTCATTTGTAATTGTCCTTGCGTGTGTTTGAGAGCCTCACAGTTTCAGGAATGAAGCTGTTTCTCAGTCTGGTGGTTTTGCACTTCATCCTCCCCAGCCTCCTGCCTGAGGGGAGCGGGACAAAAAGTGAGTGTGCTGGGTGTGTGGGATCCTTCATGATGGAGGCCCTCTTCCTGCATCTGCAGGTGTAGATGTCTGTGGTGCTGGGGAGGCTGACTCCAAGCTTCCTCTGTGCAGCCTTCACCACCCTCTGCAGAGCTGTCCTGTCTGCAGGAGAGCAGCTTCCATGCCACACGTTGATGCTGGAGCACAAGACGCTCTCCACCACACATCTGTAGAAGGAGGTGAGGACTGAGCTCCCGAGTCCAGCTCTTCTCAACCTCCTGAGGAAGTAGAGCCACTGGTGTGCCTTCCTGACCAGAATGGAAGTGTTGTTGCTCCAGTTGAGGTTGTTACTCAGGTGTACACCCAAGTACCTGTAGCTGTTGACCACTTCCATGCATGCTTGCCCCTTCTGAAGTCCACAATCATCTCCTTGGTTTTCTTTACATTAATGCAGAGGTTGTTATCTCTGCACCAGCCCTCCAGGTGTTCCACCTCCTGCCTGTAGCTGGACTCATCACGGTTTGTGATGCATCCAACCACTGCTGTGTCATCCGCAAACTTCACAATATGACAGCCTGGATGGATAGGCGAGCAGTCATATGTGACCAATGTGAACAGGAAGGGGCTCAACACACAGCCCTGAGGGGAGCCAGTGCTGAGGGTAATGGTGGGGGAGGAGATGTTGTGAATCCTCACAGACTGCGGCCTGTTGGTCAGGAAGTCCAGGACCCAGTTGCAGATGGAAGAGCTCAGACCAAGTGAGGACAATTTGTTGCATTTTGCGTGTGATTGATAAGCGGTTTATATATATCTCTGTTTGTTTTGCACTGCACACATAAACTTTGTTTCCACAGAGAAACATTTTGCACCTGGAATCGTGAGGAACCAGTTTGAACATGTGAACTCCTCTGTACTCTTTGTTTAACTCCACATAGATGCCTGTGTACACTGAAACTCACCGGGTTTGCTTCAATTAGCTAAACTGTTCTCAGCCATTAGATATACAGAGAACCTTAACTTTCACGTCTTTCTCACCCCAAGGTCTCAGACCCTTTCTTGCCTCGAGAGCAATTAAAAGAGTTAGCCTGTTGAGCGACGGTTGGTTTGTATGTCTCGCCAGACAATAGGCGCTCTCTGTCATTGTGGTGGAGGCATGATGTAGAGTCGGCCTAGACAAAAGAGGGAAACGACCAAGTGAAAGACGAAGCTGGAAGTTTGAATCAACACCTAAATTTGCCTGTAAAACACTCATCATATCTGATGCAGACAGAATCCTTCTCAAGTCTGAGATGAGGATTGCATGTGTGTGCACGTGTGTTTGCGTACGTCTGCCCCCTCCCAATAACTGATTCCGATCAACGCCCCACCATTGTCTTGTTGTTGCCTCTCGAGAAATAAAGCAGGAAAGATAAAAAATCATGGCAGAGAGAGGAATCCTAATTAATTGTGATGAATATGCAGATTGGGTTGAATCCTCGGGACAGCCGGCTCCTTTCACCACGATCTGCTTCAATATTTAGATAGAGCTTAGGGACAAAGACAAGTCTGCGGCGAGAATACAATCAGCCTCAATTTAACTTCAATGCTAGTCTTTGGACTTTGTGGTGCGTGTGTGTGTGTGTATGTGTGTGAATGTGTGTGCCTTTGGTCTTTTTGAGTCATCCATCTGTCTCCTGCTCCCTTATGGTAAGAACTCACATCCTAAAAAGTCACTGAGTATGCCACCTCTTAACATTGTTTCTTTTTTTTTTTGACTTGGATTAGTTTGAGCACCTGCCCTATGTTGTCTTGGTTGCAAGCAATTCTAATGTTTATTTTAATGAAGTTTTGATAGCAAAAAAATAGTCTCTTGGGTATAAGTAGGATTCAGGCAAGAAAGGCAAAAGCCTGTGCCGCTGTCTTTTAGCCAACCTTGAATGCAAGTTAATACCCCTATTAAATCAGTGGTATGGCAGAACCCCATCTAGTGATCAAACTGGGTGAAGATGATGCGGAAGCACTAAAAATACACATATGGGTTCAGCAGGCTCTGATGCTCATGGAGACTTGGTCAAATGGGTCTTAAAACCATCAATAATTCTGTCTCAGTGTGTTGGGAATGTAACCAGACTAAATAAATGTAACTACAAAAATGGAGGGATCGTATGTCTGTATGTACTTTAGCAGGCTGATGGGATTGTAAGGCAGTACTAAAAAAACCTGATGATTCAGCAGCTATACTCGAAGACCTGTTCTCACTGTATTACGCAATTATACAAAGTATTTAGTTGAGTGACCTAGACTACAATTGAAAACTGGACTATCCTAGAGCAGTCTAAGCATAAACATGTTGCAATATCTCTCTGTAAGTAGATTTGGAAACTTTACAGCTGGAAGTCAGACTTTCTGACTTTAATTTTCAGAGCCTTAGCTAAGATCTCTACATGTCAACAATGCCCTGACTGCTGTGATTGGTCAGCAGCTGGCTCCTGTTCAGGACTGATGTTAGTGAGCTAGTTGGTCAATAGCTGACGGTAGACACCTTAGTATAGTTCCAAAGAAATAGGGACTGGGATACAAAGCTGACTAATGTGGGTCATCTTTTACCAGGCTGGTAAAAGTGGGTGACATGTAGTCCATAGTCTCCACTATCTTCCCCATTTTTTTTCTAATTAAGATCAGATCCTATTGTGATATTGAGATACCATCTAATAACATAAAATATGATAAATGTTGCTGTCCAATGGGCAAAGCAAGAAAGCCATTGTCTAGCCTGCAGAAACAGTTCAAACAAGCTCTGCTAGTCATGTGACTGATTGTCCTCCAGACCTGTGCCAACTCCAACCTCTCACACAGGAATTACAAAAATTCAGTTGATTTTGAGAAACTGCACATTTTCCCGACTCCAATTGTCCCAAAGGAAATCTTATAAACCCAAACTGAACTCATACAAAACAATAACTCAGGTAATAATGAGAGTCTTTCTCTAATCATTATATTTCCTTCTCCAACCCTGATCTGTTTTATGAGCTACTCACAGACTCTGGATCATCTGGACTCAAAGATCATGACATTTAAAAGGCACATTTAATTACACTCTTAAGAATCATTACCAGCACTAGATAATACTATATATAGGTCTTCAAATGCATAATTATGTGCATAATTAACACAGTATAAAACCTGCCAGATTAAAACACTAAAATGATGATGTTTTTTTGTTTCAAAGTGAAGTCTGTCCTAGTTCTTCATTAGTATGAAGGTGTTTGCTCGGTATCTGGGTTAAGTATCTTGTTTAAAATTAAGAAAGAAAACAGTTTCTGAGTTACCATGCTGTGTTAATGTGGTGGATTTGTAAAGAGCTTGCTTAGTGACGGCAATCATTTACCTCACCTGTGATTTAGTCTTTAGTCCCATAGAAATGTTTTTGTGTTGTGGTTGTTGGTTTATATTTCACAGGGGAAAAAAGGGTGTTAGATTATAAATGAACTGTAAAATACCAGTACAATACCAACTATGAACCCTATTTTCCTGGAATATTGACTTACTGTTGTGATGTTTTAGCGTTTTCAATGTTGAAAACAAAATGAATTCAACTGTTCCCGTTGCAGCATTGACAGCCGAGTTCCTTCTCCGCAGGTGAGTAAGCGCATTAAGGTGGCTTCCCTTGGTAAATGGTGATTCTCTCATGACGTTTACCGTAAATTTCTTTAGACTCACTACAGACCCCAAGAAAAAGCTCAGCTGTTACACGTTCCACATGGATTTCACCAAATCCGGCTGCCCTATTATTTTGCTTTTCAGGCAATTTTTTACTTTTTGATAGGATAGGATCTTACTTTCTTATTTCATTTTAAATGCAGTGGTAACCCAGGGTGACAATAATAGCCTTAGAAAACTACATAGGTTCCTAGAAAGTATTTGACAGGGCTATTTTTCCCTGGAGAATCTAGACTGCTTTACTTTATAAACCTACCTGTGCCATTTAAAAAAAATCACAATAAAATCTGTTTTTTCTTTGACTGTTTGGCTTTAGGACTATTTTAAATTGAGATAAACATAAACACGACCCTATATAGAGTGGTTAAACTGAGACTGGAAATAACATTTTCTGATTTATTTAATTGTTTTAAAATAACTTCTCTAAAAACTAATTGCAGACAAAAAACAAAATAAATAAAATAAAGGAATTGGGGGAGGGTGGTGGAGAGCAGAAGGCCTCAATACACCCATAACCATAAAGCAATAATCAGTTTAAGCATGTATCTTGGCTATTTAGGTTCACTCTCCAGTTTGACAGAGAAATTCAAACTCACCCAGGCCAACAGAAAAGCATAAAACTTCCAGCAGATGTAATCTGCGTAATAAAATGGAAATTAGAGGTACATTAAGTTAATTGTCAGTTTGTGTTGGATTTCGTTTAATGCGGAACAATTTCCTCTGTAAAACATTGTTTTTCACTATGTTTTAAAAACATGAGAACATACTTAAAAGTAATTAAGGCAAATTTCAAATAATGGGCAAAAATGATCTCCTGGAAAGAGACACTCAGCTGTGAATGCTCTTGTGTAAAAAGCAAAACATCCGAGAGAGCACAGAACTCATGCTAGGGAACACAGACATCATGCTCTTTCAATTATCTTTCTGTCCATTTTTTACATTTTTTGTTTTGTCTAATCTCATCCTCTCATGTCCAGCCTGAGTACTTGCACAAATAGTTTTGCACACACGAGTAATGCAATAAATGGTGAGTCACCCTCAATATCTGGAGACCGTGCTGTGATCTCTGAACCAAAGACTGGCCAACGAGCGGCCGATAAACAGTTGGTTATCTGCTGTGGGCTGAGTGATAGCAGCCAGACTGTGAAACTGTTTTTTTTTTTGTCCTAGCCTCGGACTAGCCACCTGTGTGCTCTGAAAGTTATTGATCCTCTTCCAGGGTCGATAACGGGACTTTGCAGGACAGTCGAACACCTGACCATATGGTTTCCCTGCTAATAATTGCCTTAGTGTGGACCAAAATGCTTTGATCAATTGCTATTTTCTCTCTCTGTGCTCCATTTTTACCTCAACAAAGTGACAAAAGTCCTTTTTATAGTTTTTCTTGTAAACTGAGGTCTTTTTTCCCACCATGTTCAGTTCTGTTATCGTGCCTGACTGTTGGGTCAATACTGTGTTCAAAAGGATATCTGCAGACTGATCCCTTAAGTTTAGATGATGCATACTAAATGAGAGTGAGACTGGAGGACATTTTGACAAATTGCATACACAGTTTAATCTCAAACCTAGTTAAAGTTAGTTAGAGCAATATTGCAGTTTTCTCTCTACTCTTAATCTAGGGTAGCCTGTTGTAGAAATTGGAAATAGTCTTTTTTTGTGTTTACACAAGTGGAATGGTTATTACATCTCAAACTAAGTTTTAAAGCGTCTACACAATTGATAAGGCAGAACATTTAAATTTTGATGTAGATGTGAGTAATTCAATCAAGCTTCCCTAAAAAACTGAAATATCTATTTAGTTAAGCTCCACTTTGGTACTCTTAAATCTGATATCAACTTCAGAACAAAGTGTAGGGATATTTTCTGACTGATCGTCTTTTATTTTTCCTACCAGGTATCCAGATTCTACTAGGCAAGCAACTAAAAATAATCGGTGGTCAGAACTTCCATCTATTCTCCATACCTGCTTGTCTTTGAGCCAGAGGTAGGATTCACCCTGGACAGTTTGCCAGTCACAGAGATGCATTTTCACAACTTGGATTGAGCGAGATCATGTTTTTGTACTGTGGGAGGAATCCAGAGCACCTGGAGAGAACACGCATACACCAGGATTTGAACCCAGGATCTTCTCCAGTGGGGGCTGCTTCAGTCGTTATTGTAACCAGATTAAGGATGAAGATAATTCATTATTCTTGATTGATATACCTTCAACAAAAACGATGACCTGTGGTGACTTTAGCATTGCTCATAAAATGAAGCTAATGTATCACAGGGATTCCAAACCAAACTAAAAAGCAGCCAAGATCCGTAGAGCAGCAAAATGTGACTCAGGGCAGTTAGGTATGAATACATCAAACTCTGTCACCTTTGACCACAATTGAAATGGCTTTTCTCTTTGATGAACATTTGCTGGGGTGTGGATTGGAAAAAAATTGAATCACTTTTTACCATTCAAGTCGACTGGCTAGCTTTTGTATTTTGTTACTGATATTTCAATGATTTAAGGTGTTGGATGGTGTCTTTGCTATTGTGTTAAGCTCCCCAACTTGTGCCTTTCAAATACAAGTTGGGGCTCTGAAACGTTTTCTTGAAATTTAAAGATTACTTTAACCTCAAATTGGCCATAGGTGCCGTTCATTTAGGGCTTGATTGTATGTGCTGCTGAACGCTCAGATAGTAAGAGATGGAAAGACATTAGATTAGATTAGAACCTGGCTAATGATTGTGTTATGCAGTAAATCTGTCAACAGTCAGTGTATCTGCTGTCATTATTCGGTTAGCTCTATCACCATTTTCAGCCCAGTCTTCTTAGCTTTGCAATAATAAATATTTAGGAGCATATAGATTTATGGACTGGTGATGGCTCCTCTGCAAAACCCAGGCACCTGGTCGTCTCATCTCACGTAATACTTAAAACACTAAAGATGCCTGAGCATGCTGGTCATCTACATGCTGTAAATATGCCAAACTTTCTTTATTTCTTTTTTTTTTTACCATGTTCTAATTTCACTTGTACAATAGGTTTTTCATGTGACTGACATCACCACATGGAAATCTCTCAGGATTCTTTTTGTAAGGGGTAGCACCGTTTGGAAAGCCATTGGATTTTTTAACACCTTTCTCTTGATCTAGCAAGAAATGGTCCAGTTTTGGCAACAATCCCGTTTCTAAGTTATTTTCTTCTAAACAATTACTGATGGGGGGGCAATAAAAAACTGAAATCTGCCTCAATGTTGTGTAAGCATTGGAAATGACTCTGTGTCCGGATAAATAATTTTTTAGTGACGTTTCTTATTAAATGCAGCTTTAAAGGGTAATAGTCCCACTTTAACTGATAAGTGTGTGTGTGTGTGTGTGTGTGTGTGTGTGTGTGTGTGTGTGTGTGTGTGTGTGTGTGTGTGTGTGTGTGTGTGTGTGTGTGTGTGTGTGTGTGTGTGTGTGTGTGTGT
>JAVLVB010001216.1:5591282-5612356 GCA_032876305.1 Orestias chungarensis | reverse complement strand
CCAAAAAAAAAACCTATCTATTTTTATCAGTGAAGGGGCTGGGTTGGTCTGACAATTATCTTACTAGTGCTACTTCGTAATAAAGATGGTATGGTAATAATTAAAAGAGAAAATCAGTAGCAGAACAGAGATGTGAGAAAATGTTAAAACGGCAGCATTTTCAAAAACAGTGAACACTTTAGCAGCTAGCAGGAAGGCTATGTTGAATACCGCAACTATTCCCAGTTACATTCTTTCCTAATTTTTATGAGTCTGTCATTGAACATGCATTTGGGAGTCTTTTTGGAAGTTTTAAGATTTAAGGTATAGGTCTACAAACTAAAACAAGAATTACTGCTGGTATTAAAGAGATATCTATCAGTACTTGAAAGATAAATAAAAGAAAATTAAGTGTAATGTCTACAAGTTCAGCAACATTTATCCTCACTTCAAACAATTACTCTGAGGTGAACTTAATTAGTGAAAGTCAACTGATGAATAAGTGGTGGAAGCTTCGTATGTTGGATGTAGGAAAAATAAACCATAATCCAGTCTTAAATAAAAAAATAAAATCATTAACCAATAATTTAATTCTTCAAAGAACCCCATAGTAAAAACCGTTGTATCTACTTTAAGAAACCAAATCCTAGAGATCACCTTATCTCCACTCTTGGATTTATAGTCAGTCAGTGCCAAGGAAAATGGGCACTGACTGACTGCTTTGCAAACACCAGCCAATAACCTGCCAAGTATTTTAACTTTCCAAAGCTGAATAAATGAATTAAAAATACTATGTTTAATGTTATGTTCCACAGAAAAATCTTTCAATTACAATATCTAATAAAAATATGTTTTTTATAACTCGACATATTTTATAAAATTTTTCTATGAAAACAGTGCAAGCAATAGAAAACCCGTGTTTCATGGGACTAGTTTTGTAGGTTTATACAGTAAGGTAGTAGTAACCTGCCAGCTAATCTCTCTGCAATAATCTGCAGTGGACGTACTTTTTTCACCTTCATCATGCGGCTCTGGTTGTGGCTCCGTACCCGGACTCCCTCCAAAGTGTTTTTCTTTCCATTTCCCGTTTATCTCCCACTGCTCAGCTTCTCAATCACCCACCCAACCAACTCAGTAAACATGTTGACACACAAGCACTGTTTTTTGAAGGCAAAACAACGGGGGGAATATGACCAGGATATGGCAACACTTAATCTCCCTGGGTGGATTGGTATCAAATCCCCAGTCACATGGCTGAGGTAGAGACAGACAGAGAGACTGTGGAGGGACTCTGTTCATTTTGCCAAGGCCAGATGGTGAGGGCAGCTTTGGTGCTGCACGGCTTCTCTCTCTGCCTGTCAGAACGTGACACACACACGCACACACACACGCATAGACACACACACACACACACGATTACCTCAGCCTGTTCACGCTCTGCTGTGTGTGGTGCCCCAGACTTATTAGATTAATCTTTTATTTGTCTGCTGCTGTTATCACTGTTTTCCATCTCAATGTGTTGCTGGGATTAAGAAACAGTCTCTGGTTTACGCTCTCGTTTAGATGGTGTGTAATCTGCCAGACTCTGTGTATTATTCGCTGCTAGAGAATAGCGCAAATACAAGTCCCAGCTCCAAAGATCACTGTTGCTAAGAAAACGTGATAGAGGAATATTTACTTACTTTGTTTTAGTATTCATCTCCTGGTGGCAAATAGTTGATAGGTTTTATTTTGGAAGAACAGAAATCCTGCTGCTATAATGTGCTTGTCAAAGAGTTTGATGTTTTTGACTCTGGGCTAGTACAGGTGAGTGGATCAAGACGGGATTGCTTAAAAAATGTTATACCTTCATGTGTCATATTTCACTGTCATTCTTCACATTGGATGTAGACATAAACTTCCTGGATACCTTCATGCAGTTACAAAGGCTCCTCATTTGGGTCAGAAGATGGATACAAACAAAAACTCTCTAACGTGCTGAACTTAACCTGGAGTTTAGGTAAATTCATCATCAAGAAATGGAATATGGTAGGTGTGTAAATCTGCATAGATCAGGCTGTCCTGACTAGTCAGGTGACCTTTGACTGCGTTGAAGGAATCACAAGCTTTAGTAGCTGAGGTGGGAGAGGCTATGTTGTTAACAAATGTTGACTGAGTTCTTTACCAGTCAAAGCTTTATGGAAAGTCACTATAAAAGGTCTTCTGTTGAAGAAAAGTCAATTCAACTAGTGTTTTCTAAATGGTTCCTAAGATACTTCATGGTCAAGTGGAAGACAAATCTAGCCTGCTGAGGCCAAAATGAATCTTTTTCGGTACCAGACAAGATCTTATGTTTGGTGGAACACCAAAAACTGTACATCAATTCACTGTGAAGCCTGGTGGTGGCATCATTATGCTGTGGAATAGCTTGTAAGTCGCAGGCACTGAAATGTTTGTAATGGTAGAAGGCAAAAACAAATCTCAAAAAAATATAGATGTCCATTTTCTTTGGATGAGCTTCACAGAAAAAGTTTAAAGACAAGAATTCGGAAGCTCTGAAGCGGATGATACTATATTTATTCAGTTGTCATTAAACAGTTGAAATCAGTTTTTATGTTTATGTCACATTTTTTAGCATTTATTCTCCCAAAAAAGTCATATTTAGTTAATCATAATTAAAATGTAAACGCAATAAAAGAAGTAAAACATCCCAGGGGGAAGAAAATATTTCCTAGAAACTGTATGAAACTGTTGGTTATTAAATACAAAAACCCCTTGCCATTAGTGAGTTAGTGTGTCATTGGTCTCAGAACTTACCTTGGGTAGAGTACGCCATCAATGGATAACCTTCAAGTGCCCCAGGTCTGTCACCATTTCATGTTGTTTATGGCTATCAGCCGCCCCTTCTCTCTGTTCAGGAAGGGGCTACACAGGTTCCTGCTGCCCATTTAATGACATGTCGTTGTCTCAGAGTCTAGAGAGTGGCCAGAGCGGCTCTTTACAAGACCTCTGCTGTGTATGCCCATAATGCCAATAACCACAGATTCCAAGCCCCAAGTTACCTGGTGGGTCAGAAAGTGTGGTTATCCACTAAGGATTTACCCATCAAGGTAGAATATCGCAAGTTGGCCCCCCGTTTTCCTATTGCCAAGGTTATTAACCCAGTTGCTGTGCGTATCAGGCTGCCTTCCTCATTGCGTGTACACCCCACCTTTCATGTCTCCAAGGTGATGTCATCCAGGCTTTGCCCTCCATCCAAACCCCCTCCACCCCCCCGACTCATTGATAGAGCTCCTGCCTTTACTGTGAGACGTTTGCTACGTTCCCGACGTCGGGGCCGTGGCATCCAGTACCTTGTGGACTGGAAGGGCTATGGTCCTGAGGAAAGGACCTTCCTGTGCATGACCCCGGATTGTTCCACGACTCAGTCTCTGGTGGGTGTTTTTTTGTCCCTGATATCTGTCTGTCCCCTGAGCCCCCTAGCCCTCCCATAGTCCATTCAACCTACCTCCCCCACGGCTGGAATCCTGACCCCCGTGGATCCCCTTCTACGCCATCATTTTTTCAAATGAAACCTATAATTAACCGTCTACTCGTTTTTGGGTTCTGGCTGTTTTTACTGAAAATGTTACATAGCGAGCACTTAATGCATTAGTCTATGTTGGTAATGGAAATGCGAAAGCGCAGACCAAGCAGGGTTTCTATTGTTTAGTTTGGAGTTTGTTCGCTTTTATCAATATAATAGGGAATTAGCAGACACATTTGATTAACTATCTTCACCTTTAAACAGTAACAAAAACCTAACAATTGCATGTTTTTAAAGAATCATTTTATCTGTACATTTGATTGTACTCGATTATACTCTTAATTTGAATTGTAGTTGTCTGTCTGGTCTGTGAATTCATCTTCATTTTGGTTTCTAATGTTTTTAATCATATGAGGCTTTGCTGGCCATATTTAATGCACAGTCCAATTGCTTTTTGTTTTTTGTAACTTTCTAGGCCCTGAACATTACTTTGCAGATTTGTGATGGACTGCAGCTAAAAAGTTTATCCTTGGTTTCGGGTTCAAGTTTCTTAACAATCTGGCAAATATTTTGCAAGACATAGCATCAAAAGAATGTTTTATCAATATAATAGGGAATTAAAATACACATTTGATTAACTATCTTCACCTTTAAACAGAAACAAAAACCATTGCATGTTTTTAAAGAATCGTGGGTAGGGTGTAATATTTTAACTGGCAAAAATAAATCAAATTAAAAGCTAACTCTTGTCAGTGTCTTCACAAATCTGCTGCTACCTGTAATCCTTTAAAAAAATAACAAAACACTTCATTTATTTCCGGTAATCGTATAAGCGTGGCACCCGCACCTTTATTAACACCTCTGGGTTGCCCTGTGTAGCAGCAGCTGTTTCCTCCATGCCAAACGTGTTAACTACTTCAGATGTTAGCAGTTAATTAACTCTTCCAAGGCCATATGTGTGCTATTAAGGCAGTTCAAATAGCAGCATTATCAGGATTAGGCTTTAGTTAAATAATGTGAAGGCTTTAGTTAAATAATGTGAAGGTCAAGGAAGATGCTTGGTTCGAAGGGTTGTTTGGACTCAATAGCTTGTGTTGATCTTACAAACGGCAGGGCTCCTTTTAGTCCAGATAGCATATCTCTTTTGTGGAAGCCTGCTAAGGACAGATTTAGAGGTCCCAGTATGAAAGTAGAACTGGAATTCTGCACTCGCTATGATTTAAAAATATACATACTACTGATTGTTAACATTTCATAGATATATTTATTTTTCTGCCCCCAATACTTGAGGCTTTCAATCCTATTATGTCAAAATAGGAAAAAGCCACAATTTAGCACCTTTCCACTAGACTGTCAGAAGAAAGAAAAATGAGAGGGAACACGTGTGGTTTTAGAGAGGAGCAAAGTAAATACATGAAAAAAACATCACCTAAACACAATAGGTTGCCTTAGATTTTGATATTTTTACCTCTATTGTGCAAAAAAATCTCTTCAAGTGTTTTATTCATTTATTTATTTTAACAATGTACACCTTGAAACATGCAAGCAAACATGCAACTCTTCAACATCTTCCACTTTCCTACAACTTAGGCACTCAAGAAAAATAAGCCAAAGGATAAGAAATTTGTAAGTGCATAGACACCATTTCATTCCAATGTAGTAGAAAACAATGTAGTTTTGGCGTTTTTCTAATTGATAAAATGTAATTCCTCTCAGAAAACCCATATTTGAGTGTTTCTTTCTGTGCGCCATTAAGTTGAAGGTGATAGTATTTTCAACTTTAAGAAAACAAGTCTTTTAAAAGAGGTATACCGTGCTTAGATATAGGATTAGTTTGCAGAAGAAACAGAGGGTATTCTACCATTGTTCTGGAACCGCTCTGCTGTATTTATTGATTTGCTTTCTTTCTGCCCGAGTCTGAATCCTATTCCATCTACTCCCAAGTCAAAACTGCCCTTTCCTAACCTCTCTAAAGCTGGGTCCAAACTGTTCAAATCAATCCATCTGTCTGTAGAGGCCAAGCTGCAACTTACACTTTACTGCAACTGTACACCCACAGACATGACCCCAAAGTGTATTTTTTACGCCCATCTCCCTCTTTGTTTTACACTCAGAACACTCAAAATGCAATAAACCTAAAAGTCGGTACTCAGCCTGAATTCTTTATGCGCACAAGACGTCTCAGCAGAGCCATTGCGCTTAAACAATTGTCCAATCACATTAGCTTCCACTGTACATTGATTTGTTTGACGGCTTCAGCCATTTCCAGTGATTTACCCGTTGTCACCTTGATCACTACTTAGCAGCTTTTCATGTCGCTCAAATTTACGAGCCGAAGCTTAAACAGCCTTAAACTGTAAATATGTGAGCCAAGCCGAGGGGGGGGGTTAAAGAGAAGCGCAGAGCGCACGCTGACCCAAGGCGACTCGTCTGGAATGCACCGCAGTTTCTAGGAAACCCTGCTCCGGGCGTCAGCGCTGACGCTCTAACAAGCAAAGTTTAAGGAGAAGCGTAGAATGTTTGTCAGCACAACACAGACAAGCATTGTAGGAACTGTTCTTACGATGAACAGACGAGATGAACGTAGGTTATGTTCAAAGACGTCTAGAGAAAGCAAAGCGTTGTGGAAGAAATGTGTGCAGAGTTACGAAGCCTTGCAAAAGCTCTCACATCCTATTGAGTTTGTCCCCAGTTTTTCAGTAGCCGCAAATGCAATTATGTTTTACTGGACTTTTATACGCTCCCTCCAAATGCAACAAAGTTGTCCTCAAGTGGTGGAAAATTGATACGTGGACATTTTACTTGTTTCATGCAAAAATGATGCCATGCATGTACGCTTAGTCACACAGGTAGGACCCTTTGCACTAATTACTTAGCTTCTGAAGACAATGACTTGTATTTGGTACAAACACAGCACACTTCCATAAAATAAAGAATTTATCATCAGCGGGAACAGCTTACCGAGTCACCTAACAAACTGTGAAAGGTTATTCCCGTTAAGACATTGTTTTACATCTCATTACTTGTACTGTAACAGCTTCGTCTTCTAACGCTGTAGAACAAAGGACATATTTTAGCTCAATTCAATGTCATCATGAACTCATGAAGATTAGATGTGTGAGGGGAAACTACTGTTGCAAAATTTTCAACTTTACGGTTTTAACGTATCAAAATGTGCACAAGATCAAGGGATTCAAACTTTTTTTAAGAGAATGTCTTTGAAATAATAGTCTTCTATGAATACGGTTTAGTGTAAGAAATAATGGAAAGGTTAAAGCTCAGGCTGAAGACTCGACCTTTTCCACTTTCTGGATCAACTTTCCCAACACAACCAGGACTCCGGCTAAGCCTGAGAGTTTAATAGGTGCAATTTATTTTTCCTTGGCATGAAATCCTTGGTGCTGCTGTGGAGGACAATATTGTCTGATCTGCTCCTGTCCTTGTGTAATATTTGTAATGTGTTTGTCTTTCATTCCCGCTTTCTATTCCAGGGTGTTTTTAAATCAACGCTTGGCTTTGCTTGAACCATAGTTAGAGCTGCACAAATGAACTCTGCCTTTACCTCTTACTCCTCTTTCACCGTTTTAAAGCTCTGACTTACTCCCCTCTGTTTCTTTGTTTTTTATAATAGATAAAGGCTGTTTCATAATTGTCAGAAGCTTTTTTTTTTTTTAGAAGAGCAATGTCCGGGACTGTATGAAAAAGAGCAGGGGTCTTCAGGTTTTCCCTGCAAACACAGAACAAAGCCCAGAAATAGCTGGGCTCGTTGCCATTCTGCACAGATAGGACGAGGCCCACGGCAGCTTCGAGCAGATAGAGGCAGAAAAACGCTGGGCAGAGCCAAACTCCACTGAGGACATGCACTCATAAAGAGATCCGTGACCTAGCCAAGGTAACCTTACTTTGACCCCCCTTGAGTTTCATACCCTGGAAGGGGGAAAATGTGTGTTATACAGTACAAACTGTGTTTTCTTTGAGTATGATTGAGAGATTTTTCGTCTCAACTTTCCTCTAAACGCATTTGGATGTAAAATAAGGTGCTTTTGTGAGTTTAAATGTTTCTTTTTCAGGTCAAAGTGTCACTATTATATTTCACTGCACAAATGTTAAAACAAAATAAACCATTAAGGATAATGTCACTATATATATATATATATATATATATATATATATATATATATATATATATATATATATATATATATATATATATATAGTTTGGCAGCATTAAAAAGAAGTTTCACCAATTATTCATAAGACGTCGCTCTAAATGATTAAATTTTTTTACTATTGCTGCTAGATAGTAGCTTATAAAGAAGATGATCATTTCTTGACGTGGAATTGTTTAACATGTTTTGTCAAACATTCTCTAGCTTTGAAACGTTATTAAAAATGCTTTGAAATGCATTAATATAAGCCCCATTGAAACATGTGTTTTGTACGTATTTTGCAGTTGCAAAAGTAAAAATAAAGGAGCAGGAGAACTCTCGTAGTAATTTTTCAAGCATATAGAGAATGATAATTTCCGTAATTATCCATCTGTACATTACCTGTCTGTATATCTATGTAAAGTTTCACCTACCAACAGAAATAACTTGAAATGTAGTAAATCCCTGAGTATAAACTGATTTATTTAGATTTCAGAAATTACGTTTAAAAAGGGCCGTAACGGGATTGTGTGGGTACTGGTTAAAAGAAAAGATAATTTAGTACACTGCAAGAAAAAAATTGAATAGGGGGTGAGAATGACTGAGATAACCCAATATAAACAGTGGCTGCATATATCTCATTACCTTTAACCTTCAAATTTGAAAAATTACCATCCAGTTTTTGAGAAATGATAGAACTAAAATGTTTGGTCTGCAATGTAAAAAAAATATTAGTTATGTTATTTATATCTCCGTATAGATTCTGAAATTAAATTTTTAAAGTCACTTCAAGCAATGGTTGTTTGATTGTAAGAGAACTAGACTAAACTGAGCTATACTAAAATAAAATGAAAGTGTATTACACAGCTGCTAGCTTCTCTAGCATCAAAAGCTAATGGCGTAGTTGGAGGTAAAGTTTACTTTCAATTGAAAATTGGTTCTTTGTGATGAATTCAAATTAAGCGATTTCATTAAAAAAAAAGTTTTACTCTTATATGAAATTATTGAACTTGTTCAAAATAGTTTCCAGTTCTCACAACTACAGACATATTATTTATAAATGTATATTTTATTGGCTTATTCTTACACTTTTAAATGATGTAACACCCAAAAGAAGTAACTAAAAGTTACAAGTCTGTGATGGTGAACAATATTTCATCAAAGCCGGCTTTGTACATTGGGAAGAAAAAAACGTTTTACAAATGAGGTAATAACTATACCACATGTTACTACTACTTCCATAGATACAGTAGTTTTTTTTTTTATATAATAAATATAAGACAACAATCCATCTTTCTGTTCTTAACATCTGTTTTTAAGCATAAGTAACCCCTTGTTTATATGTAGATCTATGGGACTTTTTACTCTTGTAGCTTTCAGCTTTTTCAAATAAATTAAGGAATAACTTAGGGTCAAAAATGGTTTAAGTTATCTCTGGTCTTCTCTTTCTCTCTCTGCATGGCTCATTAAAAAGAAAAACGTCAAAGAAAATGAATCAAACTAGAAAGGAGGCATTGCTTCCTGCATGCATATGCGCTACAGTTGTCATGGTAAAACCTGATTTTTTTATAAGTTCCATAAACCTGACACTTGATATCCAATGACTGATCGTTTGTCTAATTTTAATAATGTTTGGTGAAACAATCTCTGTGATTGCTGTCTGAATGTGTGAAATAAGTACCAACACGCATTCCTTTGGTGGGTTACATAAATGAAAAAAATTCACCCAAAGGCAACTTTTTTTTTGGTATTATTAGCTATTGATAAGTTCCCCTAGTGCACAATATAAGCAATCGATCTGTTCAATTTCTTTCAGAGAGAAGATTGTTTATTTAACCTTACATTAATCATACAGTTGAAACAGATATTTATGTACTAAGTCAGCAATATTTTCGTTACAACAAAAATGTTTTATATTTTAGGTAGGCTTAAATAAAGTATATTTTTACTTCACACAATTAAATGTTCAACAACCCCTTAATGTACATCTTTGTGCCATAATTATGTTTAAAAAAATTCAACAGCACCACCACATGGTTTGGTCATGAATACCAATTAATTTGTGCCAAATACCTTCTAGACTTCGTAGAAGAACTGTGGACCTACCAATATTTTACTGGGATCACATGTACGAGGCCAATGGATTAGACAAGGAAGGACGATTATGGAGACACTGGGGTCTTGTTCGAAAGAGAACCAGCTCTACAAAAGATAAGGAAGTTGAAACTGGAAAGGAAAAGAGACCAACAAGACTACCACAGATTTAGGTAACTTGGCTCTCAGGAGATGAAATAAATTTGTATGATCATTTCAGACTATTATTGGCTGCTCATTCCCTTCTAACTAGTGTCACCATTCCCCAAACAACATCTGATAGCCAAGAGTTGTCTGTCCCTGACATCATAGTTATGTTCTGCTTGGGACAGACGGCTTGAGAACAAAGTGGAGATGAGCATCATCTGGGGAAGAATTAGAAGGGAAGGGCCTGACAACAGAGATCAGGTTTGTAACCTCCAGAATAAATGAATTTGTGGAATCTGGCTGTTTGAGTGAAATTCCCTTTGCAGAAATCTCCTTCTTCTGGGAACCAGGAGAATATTATTTTGGTGGAATGGAGGCTGACATATGGAAGAGCTGTTTGGCTGTAGTTTTTGATAAATCGTGTGTAGAAATGAGTAAATCTAGGAAAACAATGAAACTGTTTGCATGATATAAGAGTGAGCCAGTTGAGAATGGCTTAAACTTTCCCGGGATCTGTCTTCACCTGCCCTCACTCCAGGATTAACCTGAGGAACAAAGTCAAGTCAGCTTTACTTATTGTTGGAAGTGTCTAATGTTTTTTTTTTGAAAACCGTGTTTAAATCAACTACCTCCATATTCTGACCAGAAATATGTTCCTGAGGTCGAACATGGTGAATAGGAATCCTTAACTGGTTTGAAGACTGAAGTATGTCAAGGTAGGTGATATTTCTTCCTTATGATTAATTGATCAAGACCTCTGTAATTGATAAACGGCCTGAGGGAGCCATCTCTTTGACACACGAAAAAAATCTGCAGGAGAAGTGGAGGGACATGCTTTTTCTTTCGGGTCTTGAGAGGTTGAATCGTCGGCTAGACAGGAGTTGGGCAACGGGGATGAGCTCCATGGATTAGTTAAATGACAACAGGCAAAGACTGGTCCATAATTTGAGTATGGGAAGAATCAGGCCAAGGTGTGGTTATGAAGTACGAAGTATGAAGAACTCAGGATGACAGGAGATTGAAGTATGTAAAATACATAGTGGGTAGGTTTTTTACAATGATTTCCTGATATAAGAAGCTCGACTGGTTTATTTCTGTGAGCGATGAAATGGTAAGCACTACTATCCGAGAGATGGAGCTGATACGTAAGTAAGTTAGCAGAAGTGCCTGACTTCAGATGGAGCTACATTTTTTCTGGAGACATCTTAGTGTACCCTATTTGCATATGCTATTCTGGACTGGAGTCAGCCGGGCTTATAGATACAGTTTTCCTGATACAATTGTTGATTGTGATTGCTAAGGATATCTGACCCTCTAGGGTTTTGGGTTCTTCCTTGAAAGATCTCCTGAATTGAAGGTATCATGGAGAATAGTGGAGCAAAATTTAATCTAGGACAGAGTGAGGGTCAACATTAAAAGTATTGTAGTAAGAAGTTCCCATATTTACCTATGTCCGAAGAATATTGTTTTGGCATGGGAGGGATGACATGTCAGATATGAGACCACAGAGGCTTGGTTTGATAAGGTACAGCTCCTGTGATTGCTAGGGGAGGCTGTGAACAGGAGGCTGTTTCAGAAATGTTATTGATTAAATTCTGAAATTAAAAAAAAGCACATCTAAACCAATAAAACAAAAACAAATAAGCAAACAAACAGATAAAATGTTTAATTTGACCTATTTGAACATGCTTTTTTAACTCAATATTACAGAAATCTTTTTTTATCAAAGTATGAATGCTTTTCTAAACTGGTAAATACTTCCTGGTAATGAGGATTTTTATCATGTTTGAGTCTTGCAACCAATTTTTTTTTTCAGACTTACGGAACATGCTACTCTTGAGCAATAAACTAAAACTGTTGATTTAAAAATGTTACTCAATGGGAGTCAGGACCCCAGCTGTGGACCTTAATCTTGGGGCCCAAAACTCTTCAAGGCGATTTCAACCAGGGCCTTAAAAATATCTGCATCCTTTAAACATTTTACCCTAATTTGCGACACTCCATGGACAAACTTTAATGTGCAATGGTCACAATGTAATACATTGAAGTTTGTGTTTTTTCACAAGCTGCAATGATTTTAAATACATTTAAAACATTGATAAAATTAAAACTAACACTGCTACATCTTCCAATCCCCATTTGTTTTAGCTGTTGTCATGATGTACAGTTAAACTTTTTTATGTATTGTAAAACAATCCAGTCTTTAGCCCTATTTATCCCAGATAGAAAACACTGTAAACATAGTTTAAATGAGTAACTGTAAGTGTAACCAGCCTCAATTATACTCTCCCACCGTCTTGAGTTTAATGAAGCACCTCCCTGTATCAGAAAGCTGCATATTGAAAACAAATGACCAATCTAAACAGGAAATGTTGGCACTGTAACTTAAATACCAAACAAATATGTCCAAGCGAGCGCCGCTGTCGTTAGGTTTACCACAGACTGAGTGGCACATGAGAAGGCTGATTCCAAATGTACACATGTTGACATCCCACTGTATTCGGAGATAAGATTCCCCCATGGTAATTCACCTGCCAGTATATACCCAGAAGGGCTGCTTATGCAGAGCAATCCTTTGATTTAATCCGCAGCCAAATTGATTTAACATAGCCTCAGGTCTGTGCCGGGCCCTTTGCATAAACAGATCCAGACTATGTAATGTTTAATTTACTCTCCTTCAACTGAAATGGAACCAAACTGATCAGGACTTGTTTACGCTCTCTGGCCCCAGCAAGCCCTGGCCTACTTTTAACAACCTCAGTGCCTTTTAAACGGAGTAGTGTGTGCTTGCTTGTGTTTGTTTTTATGTGTCTTACAGTTTGACTCGCTGTGTGTGTGTGTGTGTGTGTGTGTGTGCGACTCAACAAATTAGCCCTGCCTCCGTGATGTAGGACTGCTTGGATCCATATATCGTCAGCCTTGGTGGTGGGGGTGAGATATCTTTAGCTGCCTGCTCCTGGAGACCTGGCCCCAAAGCTTATCTGTGTGGGAAGTAAGAAACCTGGTTCCATCTGCTCATCTGTGTGAAGATGTGTGTAGTCTAACAGTTTGACCACTACATGTTTTAAGAGCTTTCCACATACAACTTTTGAACAATGTTTTTGAACATTTTCTCATTATTTTTTAACAAAATAGGTCAACCTCAATCAGACTGAACGGAGAGTGCATATGGACAAATGTTCCATGTCATAGATTCACAGCTGAGCTTAACTTCATCCTATTTACGCATTGATTTAGATCTCAGTAAACTTGTCTGTCAGGGCTCTTGGTGTGTATTTTCAGTTTTTAGCATTCTTTAATTTAATTGTTCTCGTTTTAGCTTCACCCATCTTCCAATGTACTCTGACCAGCCTCAAACTCCCTGATGAAACTAAGAAGTCCAACAGCATGACACTGTCTTCACCAAACCATTTACCCAAAATTTGGCTTTTTGCTCGTTGTGACAAACTTTAAATGGGAGTTACTCTGACATATTTCGAGGAATGGCCTTTTTCATTCTTATTTTGCCCTTATTTGTGTTGTGAATGATGGATAAAACATTTATCCATGAGAAACTCAAAGCTTGGGAAGTTGTCTTAATAGCTAACTCTTCTTTAAACTTCTCCCCAGCGCTTAATTAGATCTGTCTGTTGTAATTCTTGGACTTGCTTTTAGTTTTGTATATTTATCCAAGGAAACATCGCACGTGATCCCTTTTACTTTCTGTTGATTGTTGTTTGTATCACATTAAATTGCGCTTTATACTTTCACGTTTAATGGCACCAAGGCGGCAGGTGTAGCTACTTATACCCTGTAGGAGCCTGAATGGGCTTAAAACAGGCAGACAACAGCCCGCATTTGGAACCATTAATTTCAATTCTCAGACTTTAGCAGCACTAATTTGTGTCAGAGCTGCTTTCTGTTGAAAGTGCAATTACGGAATCAAAGGTGCATATACGCTGAAGCAAAAAAATCTAGACGCCCATCTGTCCCTCGGAACATTCTCTTCTGTCAGTCAAGTGGGGAATCCACACAGGCACGCAGCGTCTCAGACTGAATGTGTCGACTTCTGGACAAAATCAAGGGAGATGTGCGAGCTTCTGTGCGCTCTCGTGTCCCCGCCAGCTTACTGTACCAGCGGCCCTTGTAGCCAAGGAGATAGCAGCCAAAGATTAGGATGTAATTACACGCCACTTTCTGCTCCGCAGAAGTGATGGCGAGGAGCGGCGGAAGGAGAAGGCGGGGAGCTAAGGAGGAGATAAGCCTGGGCTGGGTTTATGTGTGTGTGAGAACATCCTAATGGCACACACCCCATGCTCCAAATGTTTTGACTCGAGATTTTACCCCCCTCCTGCCTCGTCCGTCTGTCACCATGGTAACGTAAAGCGAACACCCCATGTCCCACATGTGTGTGCCGCTCGTCCTCTGAGCACATGACATTAGGATAATCCCCCACTCCTCATTTAAATGTAAAGTCAGCAAAAGGAAGGAAAAAAAAGTCTCTCTGGCACAAGTGTTATGCATGTATGAGTGTGTGAGGGCGGTGGATGTGTCCTGTGCATGAAAGGAAGATAAGGAAAAAAATATATCCAATGGCGCCTAGTTTACCTCTTGTTATTTTCTCCTTTCGTCTCTCCTAATATTGAGCCGCTTTTGTTTCCTCCTTGCCATCACTGACTTTGTGTTTCTTCTCCTTTTTCTCGCGGTGACATTTTTAGGTCATCCCTCACTTACTTTCATCATCTCCACCACGGCGCACCGTGCGCGCTCGCATCTGCGGCTCGGGTCTGTACGATCGTTAGCCGGTGGGACGTATAGGAGAGGTAGGGGTTGGGGGTTGCAGGATAAATCCCTCAGGGGAACATCAGGGAAACGATCATCTCCCAGTATTCCCGCACACGCTCCCGCTGGGTTCCCTTTGAAGAAGAGGGGGGGTGTCGTCGCTATCGGAGGCTCCCGTCACAAACATTCCCCGCCACCTATTGTACAGATTGTCACATATAAATGTGTGGATCTTCCATCCCAGCCACACTTGTCCACCTAAATCAGACCTAAAGACATTTTTTTCCCCCTTGCAGATAACTTCTACTCTAGGGAGCTGATTCGAATTAGTGTGTAGGAAGACGTGTGTGTCTGATCAACAGTAAGACAAAAAGAGCAGGAACTCGGGGAGTTCCACACTTTCCACAGATCAAAAGCTTTTAGGGGGTTTTTGGAGCTGGTATTTGTGTTTGTGTGTACTGTAAATGCCTGTGGAAGTGGAGAGGGGGGTTAGGGAGCTTTGACAGAGATGGAAATGTGGAAAAACAAAAACAGCACACCCATGCCCATGCATATGCTATACTTAATCATGTACAGATAGACCTCCTCCTTCCAACCCTACACACACACACCTTGTCATTACTTACTTCCATGTAAACAGTGTTTATTTTTACTCGAACCTCCATTGGTTACCACCTAAAAGGTATCTGAAACCCCACTGAGCAATAAGTACACAAACACTCGTCTCACTTTGCCACAAAGACATTTTGATTATTCCTAAAACCTTTGGAGAAAAAAAACAAAAAATGCATTCTGGGGACTGATGAGCTACAAACTGAATGTCTTGTAAGATGTTCGTCCTGTTATATTTGGGATTAATTGATTGCTGCGTTCCTGAAAGGCTGACTCCAACGAACAAACACAGGAGCTGCTGCAATGGTCTGAGGCTGCTTTGCTGATTTATTACATTGACACCTTGCAGTTATTATGGAGAAAAGAAACTTGCATTTAACCTGAAAATAATAATAATAATAATCATGTTGCACAATGTTTGGACATTAAGCCCAAGCATATTTAGATTTTTTAGCAGGACATTGATCCGTAGAATATCATCATTTCCACCCTTGAGTTGCTAAACCTAACCAAAATTAAGGGTTTGGAACATCAGGAACCTTCATGGTGTTGCCCTTGTCCAAAGTTATCCTCATAAATGCAGATTTTTTTTAAGTTGTATGAAGATTGTTTAAACATTTTTACATGTACAGTATGTGCAACGTTCAAATAACTACTCCATACATTGTTTAGCATCTCCTTGATGGAAAATAAAACACTAATTACTTAATTCTTATAGAGTTGTAATACGGATCCTGGCAGTAAAAGATTAAAACAATTCTGAGAGGAGAATAATCCATATTAAGTTATTGTAAATGCTTGGGTTGGTAGTTGGTTTTTGTGGTAAGTACCAGTTCCCGGGTTTAGGTGAGAATTGCTTTTTAGTATATATCAAAATTGGTTTCTATCATGAACAAAATTTTTGACGAAACTCTTGTAAATCAGTTTACCATGTTTTCTCGTAGTTCTTCTAGGTTTCAATTGTTACTTTTTAGTTTAAAGGTTCCTTTTTTGGTTTGACTGGTTACTAAGCATGTAGCAAAACATTATCATGTTTTTATTAATCCCGTAGTGCCTCTTCACACCAATTACCCCCCAGCTCTCTGTTAATTTTGGTGCATTCGCACAGGATGAGCAAAGTTTGCGTTTTACTCAAATTTACTGACATTAAGGCCTGATAGGAAGCAAAAGCTGTCGGAACATCGTCTCCACCTACTATGCATCTGTCATTATTGACCACAACTTTTAAAGTAGTAGTGGAAACCAGACAGCTGTCAATACTGCTCACGTTTCAGGGAAGGCTTAGAGCTTATTACTATATCTCATAAATAGCTTGATCATATCAAAACTGTTGCTTACTGCATGCTGCTACACAGGTCATCCACATCGCTGTCCTGCCAAATTTTGCCCCTTAGGTGGATGTCTTTTTGTGGATGGGTCTCCAGATAATTCACCAAGGGAAACTTAATTTTGGATTTGAAATGCTTTCAAAACTGCGCTTCGTAATTTCAACCGCAGCCTCCATCACTCAACCCGAAAAAAACTAGAAAAAGGTTTGCAATAAAAACAACAAACTTCACCCAATCACTTATTACTTTACAAATCACAGACATGGCGCATTCACACGGGGTCACAGACATATAAATGAAATGCGTACATTTTTTTCCTGTTTTTTCAGCTAGACCCTGCCACCAAATAGTTATAATTACGATAGCGCTTAGGACTCCAGCACTATGACCATCCAATCACAGATCAAATTCAGCAGCGCGTCAGATGATTGTAACGTTAGCTTCTAAGGAGTGACAGTGGAGACGGCCAATCACATAAGAGATCCAAACAACAGAGAGCCAATCAAGTGCTGGTGGGCGGTCTGAACTCAGAGAAGCGGGCTTCAGCTTGAGCGGTTGTTTTCCGCTTGGTCCTAGTGCTGACAATTTCGGTGTGGTGTAGCGGAACATTGTTTTTGGACATTAAATAAAATAAATAATAATAATTCAACCGTGGTTTCTACTATTTGAGACACTTTTTTTCCCCAGTCACATTATTTGAACTGTGCGAGTACTATAGCCCTGTATATGATCACACAGATAACTTTTGAATTCATATTTTCCCTCTTTGGGTGTTTCTCACTCAGGTAATATGTTTACTGCTGCTGAATCAGTCTATAAAGGCTTTGACATGCAGCCGACATAAATTTGGTTCAGCTTTAATCTATTACCGTAAAACTGCGATTCAAACACACATATTCAGACAACAGCTACTTACACACAAATAGACAGACATTCCAGAGCCTGTGCTATGTTGACAGCATATTAAAATCATGAGTGGATTACCAAACAGTTTCTAAATCATACCGAAATCATGGCCGGATTATTCCCATGTGACATGAGCTCGTCTGCGGCCTCTAAGCCACATTTAGTTGACGATCAAAAAGCTTAACCTGGCCAGTAAATCCCATCCTAATATTCCCACTAATCTGTCCACAATCCAAACTATAACCGAATCAGCACTGGCCCATTTGTTGTTTATCCAAGACTTCAATTTTTCTTTCCCGTTCCCTTGTCATCCGAGAGCCCCACAAACTCCGTTTTTTACGAGCATAGGAAGCTGCTGAGCGTAAAACTTGTTTGCTCTTCTGATTCTGACTGTCTGTGTTTTCCTGTAAATATTCCCCATGTTCAGAGGCAACATGACTCATTTTCCTGGTAGATGCGGTGCCATATAACACGCACGCACACACACACTTTCTTACCACTGGAACCTGATTGAAGCCACATATCTAAACAGAGGATTACAGACTCATCATCAAGTCCCACAATTTAGATGTTAGAGAGGTTATGTTTCCTGGTAAGGTTCTTATCCCTTACAATAAGTAGACAGTATCCCAATGTTATTCATTCTGCTTCAGAATAGCACTTTACTTGATGAGAAAAGTGTGTACAGCCTGCTGCTGTACTTGTTTGTTTGGGACAGATCAAACGCCGTAATCAGATCAACATATTTCAATAAAGACAGAAACAGGAAAGAGGTCGGTGGGGTGGGGCAAGGGGGCGTGGCAAAGCTTATGGCCGTATTGGTGATGAGTGTTTTAAGTTTGCAGTGGGGAAAGCTGGAGAGCAGAAGAGAGATGGATGCTGTGGTGGGTGGAGCCGATGGAAGGGGGCAGCAGAGCTTTAAAATTGGTTGGGAATGATTGGTGAGAGGGCGGCGAAAAGGGGGCTGGAAGTTTCCTTAGATCAATTTATCAAAGTGCTGCCGTTGAGCTGTCACTTAGAAGTTGTGAAAGGCTTTCTATTACTTTGATAGCTGGATCCTCTGTGGCTCGATTGAAAGTGGATTAAAATTTGGAAGTAAACAGATTTAGAGGCTTATCTAATGTTTTTATTTCACATTGAAGTTGAATATGAATTACATAGTTTGGAAATGTTCAAAAGAAAGTCTGTGAAGACAAATGAAGAGCTTATTATATCTAAGTGTGGCTCCTGGGATGTTACCTCAGTGGAAAGATGTAAAGCAACTGTGATAAATCACAAACATTTCTCATTTTTCTGAATGTGGGGGATAGGGACAAGAGGGGTGGAGGCAAAGTGTAATCTTGATGATGTTCTTCGTGGTGTGCTACAATAAATATAAACAGGGCATAAAGTCTATGCAAATTTAGTAAAAAGCCTCGTTTTAACAGTTTATGTTTGGACTCATGACTAGATTGCAGCTGTGATAAACAAGAGGAAGAAGCACAGCTTTAAGGTTAGGTCATTTCTATTTGAATACAACTCAGCTATTTAGTTTTTTTGGATCTGTTTGCTCATTAATTTAAAAAAAACTGTCAAAAGCAAGATGGTTTTTTGTTGTCTTTGTCTGAAGAAAAAAAAAATCTTTTATTATAATTCAATTACAGATGTAGTCCTAGGACATCTTTTAAACAACAATTTTTAAACGTTTTAGGACTAGATTCAACTCGATGTCTTTAGTGGAGATCTAAGCCTTTGGCAAAAATACCAAAAACCTACGTGTAACAATGACTTCATCAATGCTCTGGCACTAATATTACTTGGCTAGTTTTTTTAAACATTTACTTACCGGATACTCTTCACATTGGAGTAACTTTACTGAATAATACCAAACATACTTTAACCAAAAACGGACCAGATGAGGCCAGAAATGTAGTTTATGATATAATGGGAGCTGTTGTTTGAAAGCTTTGTCGTTGTAATGTTACCTTCTTTATGCTTAGCAATTCAGAAATCAATTCAATATAGGTAAACACCATATATTGTACTTTAGTGACATACCCTGTTCTAGCATATAGAAATGACCATCTTCATTAGTTTCCTAAATCTTTTGTAAAACATTGTTATTTGGATTAAGTTTGTTATTTTGTAATTATTGGTAATATTTTTACTTCATTCTTTAAAAAAAACAAATTTCACATAAGGTTTTACTTTCATCTGTCTGATGAACTAATAAAGAAAAGTGCAGATGAAACTTTAGTGAAGTTTTGACTAGTGACTTAGTACTTATATAACCTTTTTATGAATACGTTTTATAGTTTTACTTCAAAAAATGTCTTGGACTGCTTCTCTTAACAGGAATAAATGCTAATGTAGGGCTAAACTTACTAGAGTTGTTGAGCACTGGAATCTGTGGTGGAGTTTTCCCCCCCAAAATTTGCTGTTACTTTCCAGAGAAAAATGGACAAACAGGCAAAGGTGCAGATGCTCCACTCTACAGAGGCGTATCGTGTAATTGGCTTCAGAATGCTGAAATATGATTTAAAAAAACTGCATTTGTATGTGTTTTTCTCAAAAAATAATCTTTTGATACTTAGTATCAACTATATGTATTTAAAATCCCCTTAAAACATTATATACTAGAGATAGTTTAAGGATATAGAACTAGCACTGTAGAGTGTTGTTGTAATTTGAAAGTAAGTAAAGTCATTTTTTAACATGTGGCCAAAGAGGCAAGTTGTGCATGCCCAAGCAGGTGATCAGTCCCATCCTTAGATAACCTGTGTTATAGCTACAATAGTCCAGATGCACCTGTGTTGCTGGTAAAAACAGACCCTGCCTCCATGTACTGCTGGTACATTTGCTGCACTTGGTACACTGATTTTGTTGGACGAGAGCTTCATGCACCTGTGTTTATACACCAGCATGGTAAAGCAAGTCAACCATAGATCTGGAAAAGCCCAGAAGTCTCTGTACTATATGTCACCTTCCATAGTAAATGTTCCTCATTGATTGTTTTACTTCAAGCATAGAAAAACACACAGTTCATGCTGAACGAATGTTCCTTCGTGTATAATGAAAATCTAAGTTTGGGTTCTGCTATTGCATACGTAGAACGGGACACAAAAACATGTTGTAAAGAAGGACCAGTCCAGCCCTATATGGCATAAAATGGTTATGCTTTTTAAAACTTTTTAATGCGTATTTCATAGAACAAGAGGAACTGTAAGAGGAGGTAAATTCTTAGGAGAAGAAGTTGATCTCTATAAGCGCTATCAAAAAATGATTTTACGTGGAATGTCAGGCAGCGATATTGCATTGCCTTTTCAACTGTCTGTGTTTTTATAAAGTGGAAAAACCCAAATTGTTCTTTATTTTATTCTTTTTAGACTCTAAGTCCCTGTTTATTTTGACACAGATGTCAAAAAACTTGATATTTTCTGTCTAAATTTGCAGCATCTACCCAAATGCAAAGATGTTTTTTGTAAGATGAACCAATGTCTTGTGATTAAGGCTCTCTGTTAGGGACCAAGCAGTAACATGAAGGACATTACAAAAGATCTTTTCAATTAAAAAAAAAAAAAAAAAAAAAAAAAAAAAAAAAAAAAAAAAAAAAAA
>JAVLVB010001216.1:5558455-5591182 GCA_032876305.1 Orestias chungarensis | reverse complement strand
GTAGGAGCATCTAAAAACAAAACAATTTATATAAACAACTAATTTAAACCAAACACATTATACCTACAACATTAATATGAAAAACATCAAGACGACACATCATCAGCAGTGCTTTAAAACTGTAGCCCTTTAAAACCTGGACAGTCCCCCATTTTCAGCAGGCTGATGGATTCCTCTACTTCCTTGTGTTTTGCATCAGATTTCGCCCCCCCAGCTAGTTCCTTTAAACTCAGCTAAGAAATAAACTGTTAACAATCTACAGAGCCATTAATACCACAATCTTAATGTGGCATATACATGGGGAGTAAATATATAAAGGTAATATAAAATTATTTAGAGTCCCAATACAGAGGCTCATATTAAGCATGTTAGTTATTACCTTCTTTGCTTTACCCTGGAACATGTCTTTTACTTTTACTATGTTGAACACCACAGAAGAAACATCACCAAAGAGAGAAACTGTTGGAAACGACTTTATTACCAACACGAAACCCTCAAGTATTCGCCAACAATAACTTCATTAGCTAGTACTGATTAACCAGTGCCTGTATTCCCACAGCGCTTATCTCTTTTTTTATTACTGAATGCCAACAATACTGATAGACAAAATGTTCTTAACATTTTACATTTGGGTTTTCTCAACCAGCTTGATTTCAGGATCAGCACAACAGAGCTGCTCAAAAAAAAAAACATTAGTCTTAAACATTGATGCAGAGGTGAATCTCCTAGATCTACTTTGTCGGACTAAGCCATGCTCTGATTTGGATTGTGTTTTAAAACTCGTAAGATCTCACATTTTGAAACTACCATACATGACAACATTTTCGGCTTATAATGACTGGGTGATGGACGGCAGACAGTTGAACCGAGGTGATGAACTCGTGAGAAAACTGGCTCGGCAAATCCGCCGATAGGAGCAGATGCGGTCCGCCGGATGATTAACAGCCGAGCTCATTCACGTGGAAAGAGTTTCTAGTTGTTATATCCACCTTGTGTTGCCAACACATTTAGATTTGTGACTGCCTTCAAATCAAACATGACTGCAGGGGAGTTGAGCAGCATGCTTTTCAGCATCCGCAAGATGATTTATTGAACCTGGAAAAAGTATATCCCCAGCGCGCAGAAGTGTTCTGTTTTTAATCACGGCAATAAGAGTTTTAGCTGTCAAGTAATGTATATTTGCTGCCTCCAGGCTCCTGCCTGTAATTAAAAAATTGAAACTGCCTGTCAAGGGAAAATAAAACTTGTCATTTTGTATCAAAGTTCTTACAGTTTTGTACATGAAGCCTGGATATGGTGTAATTTTCGAAGAAAAAAGTAGGCGTTGATATATTTTGGGGGTACTGTGGGCTGAAATGTTGAGCTTTGCTCAGATAAAACAAAATTAGGGTTGATTGTATACAGTGGTGAAGACAAGACAGTGATTGTTTTCATGTTTATTTTGATGGTTCTTTAAACTCTAGTCTGTTCATGATAGTTTCAGGTTGCTGTTCTTGATTTCTGTGCAATAAAACTGGTCAAACCCTTTGAGAGGTTCACCTTTTAACCTTTTCTTATGGTTTTCTTTCTTAATATGATACCAATATCAAGGGTTTACTGATATAAAAGAAAGGATGTGACGGGATGAACAAGGGTTTGTTTAGACAGGGCGGTGCCCCATCTGCACCATATGGGACAGATCCCATGACCCCATTCAAAGTCTGCCACTGAACGAGAAAGCTTCTGATCTGGAGTCAGTGGACTGTGTGTAACTTTATGACTTGTCGTACTGTTAACCAACTAGGGAATTATGGGTTTGCGTATTTCATGGTATAATGGCTGTAATGAGTCTTTTAGGAGCGAGACAACACAAACATGCTTGAAATTAGACCTTATTTCTGAAAATAAAATAATAAAAAAAAACAAAATACTCACATTACGCTCATTCCAGCTGCTGGGGATTATCAAACAAACTGTAAAAACAAAGGAAGATAAGTTTAGAAACAAAAAAGTCTGCTTTAAAATGAGGACTTTATCTGCATAGCTAATTGGGGGAAGTTTGGCCCACTCTATTCTATTTGTAAAACTGTTTTAATTCAGACATGCTGAAGGGTTTCAAGCATTACCGGCTGCTTTAAGGTCATCCTACAGTACTTGTATTGGAGCTTACTATATCTTTTGACAAGGTCAACATTTTACTTAAAAAAAATTATTGAGCCATTCAGACACAGTTATTGATGTACTTTGCAAATTGAACCTGAAGTTGTTTCAACTCAAGGTCACACTAATAATTATCGGGTGGCAAGCTAAAAAAATCGGTTTCATCATTTACTAGAAGATGTTGTTTTAGCTTAATAAGGTGTGTGTGGTGTCTGTGTAGTGGTTTCAGACAGGTTTTAGAGCAGACCAGTATCCCAAAACCTTAAAAATGACTCATTTACTCTTCTCGTGACTAACGGGTTACGTGTTTTCATTAACAGTTTTTGATTTGCAATTTAAAGTATCTCATTACAAAAGGTTAATAAAAATGCCAAAATTACAAATAACTCATATATTTTATTTCTTGAATTGGTTTTTGTATTAGCGTAGCCTGGTTGGTTCACAGCAACCACGTATAAGATAAGATAAGATAAGATAGACTTTAATGATCCCGGAGGAAATTGTTTTGCCAGGGTTACAGAGTATCAAATAACAATTAACACGACACACTCATCTCACATACAACACAGTACAGAACACAATCACCATATAACAATAACTACACTACTATTTATCCCTCCTGCAGATGGAAGAGGAATTGTACAGTTTGATTGCCACAGGTAAGAAAGACCTCCTGTGGCGTTCTGTGGTGACTCTCGGTGGTCTCAGTCTCCGGCTGAAGGTGCTCTGACAGGCCGTCAGCATGGCATGTAGGGGGTGGGAGGTGTTGTCTTTGATGCTGAGCAGCTTCCTCAGCATCCTCCTCTCTGACACCTCCACCACAGACTCCAGTTCCAGTCCCAGGACAGAGCCAGCTCTCCTGATGAGCTTGTTGAGTCTGTTGGTGTCAGCCGTCCTCAGCCGGCTGCCCCAGCACACGACAGCGTGGAAGATGGCGCTGGCAACCACAGACTGGTAGAACATCTGCAGCATGGTCCTGCAGACGTTGAAAGATCTGAGCCTCCTGAGGAAGTACAGTCTGCTCTGACCTTTTTTGTTGACAGTGTGTGTGTTCTTAGACCAGTCCAGTTTATTGTCTATGTGGACACCGAGGTGTTTGTAGTCATATATAAAAACACATAAAAGCATTTTTCTTTATTCTTCTTTCTTCAACATTTTAAATGTCTGACAAAAATCCACATGAGAGTTGGACAGAAATTTATTGACTTGATTCTCGTTTGCTCTTGAATTTCCGTCGTTCGTGGCATAAAATGTTGGTTTGAGACGTTTTTTTTATTCTTCTTCGTTTCATCTGATAAGTTTTGTTTAAGTAAATTCTAGATGTGACATCTAAACGATTACAGTGTTTCTACTGGACCAGGTCGTAATGTAGGCTTTTACAGTGGATTGAAAACTAAATGATTTTAAGGTATCGATGTTGCTGTGGACTGTGGATGTGTGGAAAAAAAACAGGCTTTACTTATGATAATGTGATGGAGGAATTAGATTTAGAATAGATTTGATTTAAGTGTATGATCTAAAAAAAAAAACCCACAACTATTATGCTGTCTTCTGTAATCTCCATGAAAAAAATGCTTAAGTTATTTATGACTAACGTTTGCATAAACATTTGCATAATGTTGCGATCGCTGCATTTTAAAGAGCCGCTCCGTCAGTGTCTGTGACTCAGGGAAACTGAATGGGAATGATTTATATAGGCTAAACAGATGTGTCGTATTTTTGTCACATCCAAATCTGTGTGGTGTGATAAGATCAGCCAGCCCTGTCACCTATGTGTGTGTCGAGATTAGGAGGTGGGCGTTCGTGTGTTTGTGGACAGCTCGATAATCCTGGAGAGCAGCTGTGTTTTTTTTGTTGTTGTTTTTTTTACCTACAGATCCCCATTGAGCTTATATAAGGCATATATTTTCTGACCTCAATTTGCTGATGGTAAATAAATAATGATGTGGGGTAAAGATTCTGGATAAAGATTGATGGATAAAGTGGTTAATGAGCCATTGGGGTCGCACATTAAATCATTCAGTATTCCCAGGATTTTGAGCCTAGCTGCCTTATTGTTTTAATGACCTCATTAAAGGATACATGCCCTATTACAGGATGACACCTCATGCCCCCTCACCAAAAAAAATCATTGCACATAAACTAAATATTGTTTACTTTGTGTTTTCTTTTCCATAAATTAATTACTAACTTAAAATAATCAAAATGCTCAAATAGATGAAATATATATTAAGTAGACACCAATTTGCAGTGTCAGTATTTTTTAAGATTAAACAGACAATTATTTGACATCAATCAGTAGATGCACCATTTTTTTTATTGACAATAAAGAAATTTGGCAACAACAGATTCATTAAAGAAACACATCACATCTCACATCACATTTTGCAGAAATGTGTTTCACATAAATATTCAACTTCCAGAGCTGAATATAAGTTAAAGTTTAATACAGTTTAGCTCAAATGATTCCATATACCTGGCTTATTTAATGTCATCTGGCACCACACACACACAAAAAAAGTCATACAACACAAAATCAATTTGTGTCTAGAGTGTATTAAATAAATACACATATTTAAATGTATTTATTCCTATCTCTGATTAATGCAAATCCTCTACTTGCTGACCAGCTTTTTGCACATTTCCACCGTGTTATTTTAATCATTTTTTCCCAAAGATTTTGGCCAGGCCATTCTAAAACATTAATACATTTTACAGTCATGAAATATAAACAAACTCTCCTATTAATAAACTTAAATATTAATAATTAACATTAATAGCCGTTGGTGATTGAACAGCACTCTTCTGCTTAACACAGAGAGTTTAGTGCTTTTCTTGAGTAACATCCAGAAAACCATGTAGAGTCTTAATAAGCTCTGACTTTTTAAAAATCTTCTCTTCAAAGACAGACGTGCACAGAAGCATGGAAACTGTTTGAATGCTGCAAGATTTATTAAATAACTCTCTCACATTGACATTTATTTATTTCTGTTTTTGCAGAAGCTGAAGATATGAAAAAATAGCCAATTTGTTTTGCTAAACAATTTTTCCTAAAATGGCTTAATAACAATCTAGTCTTCATTGTATTGGAGCGGTTCACTGGTGTTATCTGATGTTAAAATTTCTTTCTTTCTATAAAAGCTTTTGCTGTTGCTGTTCAGCAGGGGATAAATGGAAGTGTGCACAAAAATTCAAGACTTGGCGTTTTATTCAGTGATTTAAACCCTTCAAGCAGTGTTAAATGTACACCTTTAAATTTACGCTTGGCTTTCGGTAAATGATGCATCAGCATTTCTTTCGGGTCTTTGTAAGAAAGGTAACAGTTTTAAGAGAGGGTAGCATGTTGTTTTAAGGTAATAGCTGGGGTACGGTAAGCACAAACTGGATGATTGGGTTTCGTTGGGCTTTGATTTACACTAAAGATTCACTTACCCCACTAGGGGTTATTGAAATTGTAGACACAGACTAAAAATAATCCCTGCACTTCATAGATATGACAGCACATTGTTTGTTAAAATATGGCAAATTTCATTATTCTCCGATTAGGAAATGTACTCTTAAACATTACAATGTCTGAAAGGGATTTTGACTGTGAGACATTTCAGCTGTTTAACCCAAAAGTCAGCATCTGTAACCATTTATATTGCTATATCATCTATAGCGATCTAACTAGGTACACTTTGTTACAGGTAGATTTTGTTTCAGATGTTGACAATTAATACCTGGGTACAAACTACCCAGGGCATATGAAGACAAACAAACCATGCAGATTTTAAGTCATTCCTAGGTTTACATCTGCATCATCAGTAAACTTTACATCCTTGATTTTGCACAGCAACAGAAACTGGAGCATCCCATGAACATTCTGGGTAATCTTCTGACCATACAGAGTCCAAATAAACAATATTGTACACCCAAAAAGCTGAACAGAGACCTTTTGGTTTGGAACTACAATGCCAAGAACTGAATAAGCCAGCCATTCTTCACTAATTGTCATTTCCTCCTACTCGCCATTTGTGAAAGTTAATTTATTTTCTTAAAAAGAAAAACTAAGGTCAAATAACAACTGAACAGAAAGGCAGGTTATTGTGTTATAAGTAATTTTTTATACGGGTGCGCAGACAATTTAAGTTGTTGCTTTAGCTATTTAAATTGCCGTTCAGAGAAAACAATTCTGGATCTAATAGTTTCTATGTGGGTGTAAAGTTTTCACAAATGTGTTTGTATCTATTATTGCCCCTTTGGACGGATTAGTTGCCCCTTTGAAAAGCTACTTAGTTTCCTATTTGAGCCCATACAGAGCTATTTTGGATCAAAGATTACATTTTTTATGTTTGTGTGTGTCTCTGAGCAGAGATAACGCATGCATTTAAAACACCAGCTCCTACTTGTAACAAGTGTCCTTTGAAGTGTGCGTGTTCACAAATATCTGTGCAGGAAATACCCTAAAGTAGTAAATCTTCTCTACTGAGTAATTAGACTACTGAATTCCTAAAACACACAGACTCAAACCCTTGAGTAATATTTTATGCTTTCTCAGCAAATCCAGTGCTTATTCCCTGGCTTTTATTACCACTTCCCTCAAACATTAACAATAGAGGCCCTTTTGATTAGCAGGAAATGCAGGTTCTACTGGCAATCCTTCTGTAAGAGTCTAATTCTAGCTCTCTGACCCATTTCCAAAAGCAAAACAAAATCAAGCGAAAAGATGTCTGCTTTCAACTTTTCAGGGTTCTTGCATCATCCCAGGCTGACCTGCTGTATCTACAGATCCCAGATATTGTATGTTTCTGGTCGGACAAGGTTAGCTCTTTACTGCAATGCAGTGTCCGTGCAAAATTGGGAAGCGAAGTGAGAAAGGTGAGTGATTGATTTCAAATACATAGCTCAAAATGGAAGCAAAGTTATACCTGTGGATGAATCAATCTCAAAAATAGGGGAATTATTCAATAACCTGAGTGTAATAGAAGGAGGAGGAGAAGGACAGACGGGACAGATGAATGTTTTGATCAGAGCAATAAAGAGAGACCCCTCTCCACTGCCTCCCTTTCATTGCCATAGGCTCTTAGTGTGTGTCTGCGTTGGAGTGTGAGTTCCTCAGGCACCTTTGCCGTAGCAATACACTGGGATGAGAATCAAGGGAGACAGCCAGGGGAATTGTGGAGAAAACGGAGAGGCAGCTTCAGTGGACTCCATTCAATCAGTGTAGCACTGGAGCCAGCTCATCTGCTCCCCAACAATGAAGAGGTCACTACGAATTAGGAGAGCACAAAGATTTGGGAGATGGAAGTAGACAGTGCACACTCAGGCACAATCAGACAATTCAGACATGCACACGCATGCACATAGTGACTGACTCATTTATCTTCTTGGTCATTCAATCAACCTGCTTTATTTGTCTCATTTTTGGACCTAACAAATCATAGGCTTATACTGAGCTCTATCCCGAAAGGATGTTGTTGAATTAAGAATAAATTGGTTCCCTTTCCCATGTAATTATTCTGTGTGCTGAAAAAAAGAAATGCGGGTTAGATCTCAACTTTGATGACAAGATGGCAGGGCGCATGGACGCAGCAGTTCGTAGCCACCACGCAAAACAGTGTGTTTTAGTGTTTTTGTTTCTGATTTCTTCTTTACTCCGCTTGACGTGTCGTGCGCTGACCACCTAAAGCCGACAGGATCTTTTCCGTATCGGATTATGAAGCGAACAGCACAAATCTGAGGACTTTACGCACTCACAAGACATACCACCGGAGACATCCCGGACACCGGGCCACCCGTGGAGACTCATCCCTGCGGGTAGGAGAATGAGGCGGCGCATGGAGAGGAAGCAAAATCGAGGATGCCGGGCCGGATTCCTTGTGCAGCTATGGAAGCGACCACATCAGTCGTCGCTGCCCAACATTTTCCTCTCCATCGCTGGATCCCTCGCAAATAAGATGTATGAGATGAAGCTCCAGTTGGAGGTAAACAGGCTCATTTGGGACTGTTGTATCCTGCTGATCACAGAGACCTGGCTTCATTTATCCATCACAGACAAGGCTATCGAACTAACAGGCCGTCCAGCACTCCAGCACGTCAGAAGCTGCGACTCCGGTAAGACCAGGGTAGGAGGTCTGTGTATCTACGTGAATAACAGCTTCTGCATGAACACTTCTACCATCGAGAGGGACTGCTTGGCTAGCTTGGAGTTCATCATGGTCAGATGCAGGTCTGTTCACCTTTCCCATGAGTTTATTGTTGTCTTGGTAACTGCCGTGTACATGCCACTGGATGCTAATGCTAACTTGGCCCTTAGACACCTCCACAATGTTTCCAGTCAGCAGCAGAATTAACACCCAGAAGTGTACACTGTGTCAGCACTGTCACAGTGGACAAGTGCATCCGGGTATTTCCTAACCAGAACCCTGGATGAACAAGGAGGTCAAGGAACTACTGAGGGACAGAAACAGCGCCTTCAAATTGGTACACGGGGAGCGTTACAGCTATGCCTGTGCCACGCTGAAGAGAGGCATCAGAAAGGGATCAAAGAGGCCAAGGCCAACTACAGGCAGGGGATCGAGTCAGACTTAAGCAGCAACAACAGCATACAGATGTAGAAGGGAATCCTGCACCTGATCAACTACATGTCCAGCAAAAACACTGGGATCTCTGGGGATGTGTTTCTGGGGGAAAGCTTAACCACTCCTCTGCCTGCGTTGAGGTTGAAACAACAGCAGGGCCCGCACTGTAGTCTACACCACTTGACAACCAGACCTTCACTGTTAGGACACAGGAAGTGAGGTGGGTCCTCAGGGCAGTGAAACCCCAATAAGCTATTGGACTTTAAAGGGTGAACGGGAGGGTGTTGATGGACTGTGCAGAGCAACTTGCAGGGACCTTCACCACCATCTTCAACCAGTCTCTATACCTGTGCTCCATTCCACCCTGTCTGAAGTCCTCTACTATTATCCCTCTGCCTAAGCAGTCCAACATCATCACCCTCAATGACTACCGGCCAGACGCAGTCACACCCATCACCATGAAGTGCTTCGAGGAGCTGGTAAAGGGTTTCATCACCCCCACACTCGACACCCACCAGTTTGTTTACATGACCAACCAGTCAACGGAGGACACGATCGCAATCATGCAGTGAGGGAGTTACGCGAGGCTGATCTTCCTGGACTTCAGCTCGTCCTTCAACACAATCATCCCAAGCGGCTGATGAGAAAACTGGGAGACCTGGGTCTCCCCATCAGCAGCTGCAGTTGAATTATGGACTTCCTTACAGACCACCTGTCCTCTCCGCTAATGACCAGCACTAGCTCTACACAGGGCTGTGTGCTGAGCCCCGTGCTCTACACCCTCTACACACAAGACTACACTGCCAGTTGCATCTGAGCAACACCATTATTAAGTTTGTGGACAACACCACGTTGATGAGGTTCATCTCAGCAGTTGATGAGTCAGCTTACAGGTTGGAGGTGGAGCGTCTGTCTGCATGGTGTATGGGCGACAACCTCACTTTGAACACCTCCAAGTCAAAGGAGCTCATCATTGACATTATTGAGGTGTAAACAGGATACACAACCTATTATCATCAACGAGGACAGGGTGGAGACGGTGCCAGATTTCGAGTTCCTGGGCACCCACATCAGCGAGTATCTGGTGTTGACCACCAACTCTATGGCAATCCTAAACAAGGCACAACAGAGATTGTACTTCCTGAGGACTCTCAGGAATAAACAACCTGAGACCAGAGCGGCTGCTGTCCTTCTACTGCTGCTCTGTGGAGTCGGTGCTGAGCTGCAGCATCTCGCTGTGGTTCTCTAGCTGCACTGCAGCAGAGAGGAAGCAGCTTCAACGGGTCACCAACACTGCCCAGAGACTGACTGGCTGCCCTCCCCCTTCCCTGGAGGAGATTTACACCGCCCGCAACTTCAGGAGTGCCTGCAGCATCATCATGGACTCCTCAGATCCCGGACACCATCTCTTCCAACTGCTCCCCTCTGGGAGCCGTTTCAGGGCAATAACGAGCAAAGGAAAAAAGACTGACAAAAAGTTTCTTCCTGAGAGCTGTTGCGGCCCTACACTATAACAGTGTACAGTATAGCAACTGTTTTTATTATACATTTTGTTCAATTTGAAGTGCAATATCTTCTACAGATTTTTGTGTGTGTATATATATATATATATATATATATATATATTTTTTATTTTTATTTTATTTTTTTAAATTTATTTATTTATTTATTTCTAAATGTACGGTCTTTCAAATAACTTTTACAAAACTTTTTATATTTTATAACTTATTTATCGTATTTAAAAAAAAATTGCTCTATATCTCTGCCCTGTTTTGTTTTTGTTGGAGCTGCTAAAAACAATTAGTTGTTTCCTCAGGAAAAATGACAAGTAAAGAATTCTGATCCTAATTGTACTTGGAGAAATTTTCAATCTAGCTTCCAAAAATGAAAAGAGTATAGCATATGATCAAAGAAATGGTTCTCCTCTCACTGACAGGACAAACGAAAGGATCATTAATCGGAGAAGCAGAGCCAAAGCTCCTGACCTTTGTTGGGGAAATCTCTTAAAAGCATAGTTCCTAAGTGTTTGTGCTCCTTCAAATCTAGCCTCTATGGAAAGGTGGTGACAAGATTTTGGCAATCTGCAAAATGACTTGAATATTACAGTTCTCAGACAAATTCACTGTGATTGAGCTTGCCATTCATTTTAGGGAGGAATTGGCAAACATTATAGTATTTAGGTGTGAAATGCTGGTATTGAGTACATTCCTAATGAATGGAAGGACTTTACCAATCATTCTGTTATCAAAGTCATTAGTTTGTATCCATCTATATATTTATTTTCTATACCTGCCTGTCCTTGCAAGGTCGCAGGGAAGCCTGAGCCTGTCTCCAATGTTTGTTGAGCAGGCGGCCTGGCACACTCTAGACTTAAACAAGAAAAATGATACTAACCATATAAAATTTGTTCTTTTTACTTAACATATTTAATATAACCCAAAATCCAAATTAAATAAATACTTTGCTATTACCCTAGTGGAACAGTGAAAGAAAAATAAGATAATTTCTGATTTTGGTCAATAGCTAACAGGCAGAATTACTTTCAGTGTCTTGGCTTGAAAGCTGGGCTTCTAATCTACATGCATTAAAATTCATCCCTTGTACACCTTTCCGTGAATTTAGGTTGAATTTGTTAGGGCTCGCATATTTTGCCAACATTAATCTTCGCAGTAAATGGTCTTGTTAAGTGAGCGTCTGCTCATTGTATTCCACGTTACTCTGGTTTGAGACACTGCAGCTCACGTTCGAGGTCATGCTTTCCTGCGTTGTTTCCTCTGCTTTTTTCTCCCACACAGTTGAACCCCCTTCTGCCGTCTGGGTCATTGTGGAAACATTGAGCGAATCTGGCACGGTAACAAAGCCGAAAGTTAAAACTCCTTGTTATTGAAATTGTAGACTCAAACTACATTTCTCTTGGCTTTAGATGGATTTATTAGGCCGTTCACTAACAAATTATCGCCAGAAACACATTGCCCTTGACTGTGGAACCACTGTTGTAGTACAAGGAAGGATTCATGTTTTATTCAGCATTGCAGTGGAGCTTGTTTTGGTGTCAGGATATTTCTAGTTAGTAGACTTGTTTCCTGTATTGCTTTTAGAGACCAGCAAAGGGGGTTCTTAACACTTATGAAAGGTCATCCAACTAAGGGTTTCACCCCTTGCTTTGGCACCAATACAAAGTTAAAGCAAACCAGGCAAAAGCTCTGCAATTGTACGCGTTCTTTGAGCTCTACCGTTCATGTTGGTTCCTGGCAAATTTGCATATTCCAGCGTAGATATTAAAGTGCAAGTTGATAAGTTCATGTTGCATCCCAGATACTGAACATGCCAAATAAAAACAGTGGAACATTAATGATGTTTTAACCTGATCTGTGTTTTATTTCTTTCATTAGGGCTGGATCCAGGCGGGTCAACGAATCCGCACGAATAGAGGTCAGTTTGTTCTTTTTGCCTTGTTTACCATCTCCTGCTGTCTCCAGTCAGCTCCCCTGAATGTACACACAGACAGCTCCGAGTGTGTTGTTTGTCCATGCATAATTTCATGCATGCGCTCGAGCCCTGTTAAGCTGCTAAACTCATTGTATATATTTATCTTAGTGGATGAAGCCGGAGCATCCAGCTGATGAGTCTTTGCTTTTGACGGATCAGTCTAGTAACTGGGTGGGAGGCAGCGAATGATCAAGTGTGAGTGGAAATGAGTCTGGTGGATGGATATATAAGATGGGGTCCAACCCCTATTGACATGATGTGGATTTAATCTGTGCATATGAACTACCATATACATAAAAGTATGGGGGAAAGAAGTTAGTGAGTTTTAACATTACAGCGATATTATTTTTCTATAAGAATAAGCGATATCTACTTGTTTAACGCGTATCTAAATACTTTTTAGCTGAAGTGGAGATGTGAAGTCCGCCTATAAGCCAAGACAATGTGCTCCAGCAATGTACACAAGGTTCTGTTTTGATATAAACAGTGAGATATGTGGTTTTTAACTTCTATTGCTACTCCCAGCTGTGCCTAGCTGTAGTGTAAATGGAACCACTGAAGAACCTCTGAGCTTTGTTCCAGTTCGATTGTACAACCCTTTAAAACTATTAAATCTGCAAGAATCTTTATGGGATGATATTTCCCACAGCTGATTTAGAATAGCTTTAGACTGGATTAAAACTCCCTTGGGATGTAGAGGATGTAACCCCCTCCTCGTTGGATGTTTTATCCATCCTCTTACTTTACCAATTAATCATGTTTAGACAACACAATTTGTCTTTTTGGAAAATTAAAATCTCGTTAAAAAAAACAAAACAAACATTTAATGTGTAAACTGATTTTTGTAAAACATAGAAAATTTGATGACACCATCTAACTTTAAATAAGCTTATAATTTACCCTCTTAAACTCAATTACAGGACAGAATCAATGTGTATTGGTCTCGACCTGGCTTGCATTTTTGGACACTGCATTTTTGCTCCATTCGTGCAAAACTGTTGAAGATCTATCAGGTTGCTTTGGGATAAGCTTTCAACAGCTCTTTTCGAGTCCAACCACAAGTTCTCTCTTAGATTGAGGTCTGAACTTTGACTAGGCCGATCCAGAATATCTACCTTGTTGTCTTTTCACTAGTTCATTGTCTTCCTGGAAAGTAAATGTACTCTGAAGCCTAACAACCTTTACTTTGGTACACCAAAACAGAATCTTTTTAAATGATCAAAAAAGTCATGACCATGGCAAACAAAGCAATTTTGTATACTTGACCACTGAATCTTTCATGTGGCTTTTGGCAAAGTCTTGTTGAACCTTGAAAGTAGTTTTTCCCCCCCTCGTTGCCACTCTCCCATGAAGAACCCGGGCAACAGTTGTATGCAACTGTCTCTCTTAACTCAGCTGCTGAAGCATGCAACTCCTTCAGCGTAGGCCTGTCCTGCTAGCTTGCCCCACTAGTCTCCTACTAGCACGGTCATTCATTTTTTTTGAGGACGGCCTGGTCAATCACTTACTTTGTCACCTATTTTAATGTGATTTATTGTTTTGTAACAGTCATGTTTTTTAAAGGATTCAAAAATGTACTCTGCTGTTTTTGCGTAAAGAAATTTGCATTAAACAAGAAAGGCTTTTTAAGTAGTGTAGCACAAACTCATAAGAACAGTAAGCTGGATTCACAAACATACTGAGACAACTAAAACTTGTCAAGTCATAACAGGTTTCTGAGTACAAACAATCTTTTTTTTATTCACACAGCTACATACAGCTGTGTTTTTTCCTTTTTTTTATCTCCCAGATCAAATCACACTTTGCCTCCCCACCTTACCTCCTCCCCCTCTGTTGCAACAACCTCCCCACACCTCCACCCCCAGAGCTGTCCGACCATGTTTGTTTGTGTTTGCATCTCCAGGAAGTTCAGACAGAATTCTGGCATGCTTCTACTTCCTCCCCCGGCCTCCCTCGAGCTTGTCCCAGCTGTTTCCTCCGTCCTCCCTCTCTCTGCCTCAGCGGGGCTCCTCCACCCGCTTCCATCGCCATCCATCAGGTCTAATCCATAAACCGCGTTTCTCAGCAGGGTACAAGGGTTGGTGCGGAGTGCAAACAACCCCTCCACCCTGCCGGGACATCCACCCCAATATGCCCCTCATTTCCCTCCCATTATGCTTTGCCTCTTGCCGACCCTGGCACCCTGGCGATGGTGTTTGTTGCTGCTCTCCGATTGGTCAGCAGCCGAAACAGCAGAATGGGTGGAAAAAACAGCCGTTTCCCTTTCAAAAATGCCCTGGAGTTTTACTGTGATCCCACACTTGGCTCTTGAGTCATGCTAACTGCAAGCCTAGTCATACTTTGGTAGTCTTTAAGAGACGCCAAGTCATTGACAGTTCTGCTCAGCACATGGAAAAATGTTTACATCTGAGTGATGCGTGAGGTTGGATGTAACAGGAAACCTAAACACTTCCCGCTTTTTAGTCACCGTACAGTAAAACAGCTCAACGCTTGTCAGTCACTTCATGCTGTCAGGAGGAAGAAATTAGAGTTTTCTTGTTTTTAGCTAATCTGCTTATTTGAAGAATAATTTATGTGTTTTTTGTGCAAAACATAAAAAAGGTCCAAGTCTGCAGGCTGTTTTAGGTAAGAAGAGTCTGGAGGACTGTGAGTGAGAACAAGGAGGACAGCTTTAATGTATTCATGAAAATAATGATATAAACAGGGATGTTGCCTGGACAAGAGTGGAGGAGATCATAGCAAACTATCCAGAGGATGATTCACGCGGTGGCCTGATATGTCTGCACCCTCAGGTGACCTGCTGGGAATAAACACACAAACATGCCTTTAGGTGTCGACGTACAAGAATGTACAATAGAAACGGATCAAATGGCGTAAACATCTTATGAAACACACATCACACTTGCCCGTACTGTATATTCATGTCACGCAGATGCAAGGACAAATAAAATCTTTCCAGCATGCTAAATGTGAATGCGCCACATGGTGGGATTACTAAAGGGGTAAAATTGCCTGAAGTTCAGGATCACTGTAATCCGGTTAATTCAGTCTGCTGTTTTTTCTATAAGAATTGTTTGGGATTTTTAGGCAGTGATGCCTAATTTATTTCAAGGTTTGGACATTAATAAAACAGCTGGATGATATATGCAAACCCAGTCTCCCAATACTACCAGCGGACTTTGTCCCTGAAATTTGGATATCTGGGTACGATGTTGCAATCTAGGTCTTGTGGGACTGTTTGAATTTGGACCTTACAGCTGCAATAGAGTATTCTGATCAGGTGGCTGCACTAAACCTGACTTTAACAAAACTTTTGCACATCCATCCATTCATCTATGCAACATATATAATGATCAAAGTAAACGCCTTTGAAGGAAACCTTAACTACCAAATCTTCAGAAACACTCTCCAGTTTGTTTAGGCTTTTTAAACTGTTCCCAAAAACCAGCTGTTGAATCTGAAATCACTGGTGAAACACAAATCCCAGAATCCAACTCTCACAATATTTTATGTATTAAAAAAAAACATAAACGTAATTTTTATCCAGACAAAATTGATGGAATATGCTCCCACGTGTTGTATATTACACTACATTGCATATAATTCCAAACAAGTTTAAATCTGGCTGCATCTTTATAGCATTCAATTTGTTCATCCTGACATTACATTGTAGAGTTAATGCAAATATTGCAGTTTAGGTAGCTCAGGATCTCCTCTGTTGCTCTCACTGAAGATGTGCATAAAAGTACCTCTTACATCTTTTTCCCTGCCAGTGATTTTGAAACCTTAAAAACTTGATCATTAAAGCAGGAGTGACTAGTCTGACTATGGGGTTTCCTGGATTCAGTTTGATATGTGGATGTATGATTCAAGCTTTCAAGTGGTTGACAAATGACAGAATTATGTCAGTTTACACAATGATCTGGAAGAGCAATGCAAGGCAAGGAAATGGGACCAATGAAGCGTGTGTTATGTCTGTAAATTGGACAAAAAAACCCTGATCTCATCCACATGTGCTGGCAGGTTGGATTCTCTAATGCGCTTTTCCTTTTCACTGCCACAGATGAACAATTTTACCATTCCCTCTTTCCTGGAGTCCAATGTTTGTTCTAACCAGAAAAGAAAACAGCAGGAACTATCACAATAATGGAAAGAAAAGGTAACGTGGGTTAAAATTCAGATTTTGAAAGCATTATTTTACCGTGGACTGTTTGGACTGCCTTAGTGTCTTTTAAAAGTACAGATTTATCTAATGGGATACAAAATGTGAAGCAGGAGAAAAGTTTATAGTTTTCAAAATGTTTTGTGTATAAATAAAATTGTGAAAAGTAATTTTAGTTCGTCCATCAAGATCAAGTGTTTTTTTAAACCTTTAATCACAGTTTTTTGGAAGTATGTACCAGATGTATCTGTGTATAAACCAGTTTTTTCTTCTTTTTTCTTCATCGTTAACAATATTTTTAAAAGCTTCCTGATGAATCCACTGATCTGGAATGTAACATTGCCCTTCCGACACGTTATTATTCTATTATCTTCTGAGCTGTTTATTTAGTTGGATCGGACTAAAGTAGGGAGAATAAAAATGAGCACCAGGTTTTGCCTATTTTCAAATTTGTAAGATGTTTAAAACAGTACATGAATTAATTTCTTCTCAACAATTAGGGACTACTTTGTCTTGGTCTGTCACCTCAAATCCAAGTAAAAGGCATTGAAGGGTGCGGTTGAAAGCTGACAGATGTTTGAATGTATTTTTAGAGACGTTTTTCTGTGTGTATGCGAGTGTCTGTATGTCATTTGACAGCAAATTCGACTTGGACGTTCTTTAGTGTAATGATGCAGCTGAGTGGAGTTTCTGTCACAGAAAATCTAACCCAACTGGTCCACTCAGAGACACCAGCAACCTGTTTCCCCGAAGGCATATTTAATGGCTGGTCTTTTTATTCACAGAGCTGTGTTGTTTTTTCCATCTCCCGTCTCCTTCACGTTCTGCTGTTCCTTGAAAAACCCCTCCGTGTTGTCTTTGGATGGATGCGATGTGATGCAGACAGATGGGGGGTGGGGTTGCACTCGCAGGAGTCGGCCGTCATGGGTACATTTTTGTTCCTGACCAACTCCTTTTTTCTTAATTCTGCGTGAACGTGCGCTCAGAGCCAGGAATATGTCTTATTTTGTTATTCCTTCATGTTGAAAACATTTCTCTTTTTCGAGGGGGTCTGCCGTTTGAAAGAACAACAAAAACAGGATATCCTGTCCTGTCATTGTGTTAGGACTGTGCATGTGAACGCCTGTGCTTCTGTGTTTATAGTTTCTTTCTTTTCTAATATAACCCCACTCAGCAGCGGCTGTTGTTTGTTTGGCCCACTTTCTCTCTATCTGCTCCCATCATCTGGTTGCGGGGAGGAAAATCCCATGGTCCCCTGCATATGTGTGTACGCGTGATGGTTAGGGAGGTGGGGTGTCACACCTGAGCCCGATGATAAGTTGCCTTAACCCCCTACGACACATGCTCGCACGCACACACACACACACACACACACACCCATTCAGTCCCCAGGTTAATGACATGAACATGAAAGATATTTGCTGTCCCTCCATCCGATTCCCTCAGAGATCATTAGGCGGTGTTGTTCGACCTGATTCATCTTCCCTTCCCCAACGTGTGTCCGCTGGCCCGCAGTTCCAGCAGAGGTGTGCCCCGCAGCCATCGTTGTGCCGCACATGTCTCACTGCAGGGCGGGAGTGTGTCTGTGCTTCCAGGCACAAGGCCCACCCTTTTTTTCTGTAGATCGGGAAAATAGGGTCAATGTAATAGTGGGACGCAGGGGATTCCGACCTCTGCCCTCTGCTGCTCTTCATCTTTTTCACCTCACTGCCGCATACATCTCCAGCAACCCTCCACTCCCTTCCCTCATTAGCTACAGCAGTCTGAAAGGAGGCGGACCCCGTCAGGGATGCTCCCCCCCCCCTCTTCCCTCTTCACTTTTGCCCTCTTGAGGATCCAGGAGGAGACGTGGAGATGGAGTGTGAAACAGAAAAGGGGGATGATGGGACTTGGCGGGGTGTAAATGGGGTGAGATGACAGACGATGTGGAATGAGGAAACGGAGGTGGGGGCAGGGTGTGTGTGTGTGTGTGTGTGTGTGTGTGTGTGTGTGTGTGTGTGTGTGTGTGTGATCATGGAAGCAGGAGACTTAACAGAAGAAAAGGGGATAAGGATGGGGTGGTTGTTGTCATGGTAACAAGTCGCTGTGGAAACAGCCTTTTTTTCTTCTTTTTTTTTTACCAGACAGTCAGTCAGTCGGACAGAGACGTGGAGAGGGACGACTGCTGAGTGTGTGAAAATAAAAGGAAGTGTGCGAGTATGAGACAGCAGCAGCCACGCCCACTCAGACACACAACCACACCGTACACTTATCCGCCTCTCTTGCATTTAAACAGCAAACACGGAGTAAGGTCGGGAGTGTCGTGAATCGCTGGGGTTTTTGTTTTGGGGAGGAGGGGGGATAAATTAAGAGGACAGCCACACAACTGTCAGACTGGGCGCAGAACATCAACGGACAAATGGAGGCGGAACATTGGCGGCTGTTTTCCTTTAAACGCAGAAGGGGGGCTGTGATTCCCCACTTAGGCAAAGAGTTGGCATCAGCGTGACAAAAAATGTGCACTGTCTAGTGAAGTCATGGTCTTTTTTTATTAGAAAATGATAATTTTTCCACCAATATTTGAAGATTTACAGTTCCTTCCAAATCTATTCGTACACCCTCAAGATTTTTGCACATCTTGGTACTATCTATAGTGAGATATTATATGTTGGAGCAACATAAGTAGATAATTGTTTTGATGTGAGAGGAAAAATAATAATTAATAATAAAAAAATAATAAAAAAACATTAAATTAATGTGTTTAAATTTCATTGCTCTTACACCTTTCCCTGCTGAGGAAACTAATCTCTACAGCATGATGATGTTAAAAGTATGTGATTGGGCTGATGCTCTAGAGTGCAATACTTATGTCATGTTTTTTTGTTGTTGGTTTGTTTGCTTACTTGTCCATAGTCCTAGTTAGGCAGATACATTTCTGTCATCAAAAGATGATCCGTGTTTTAAATACACTAAAATTTGCAGGTTCCTTGGATATTTGAGGCTTAAACAAACACATACACGCATACACATTTGACATCTACTGTGACTTCTCGCTTTGCTTCAAGAAACCTGAATTGTGAACGAGCGCCGTGTTTACTTGTGTCGTGCGTTTCTGTGTGAACACTCCACTGCCGTGCTAACTAACTTGGCCGTAACCAGGCCTCGCTCTTTTCTGCACTGGTTGTTCTGAATCGCCTTTCGAATTTCTAACACGTCTGGGGATCGTGTCCACGTCAACCTCCAAGAAATGCCACACCATCTGTTGCTCCCATTTATAAAGCGCCTGTCGTTTGTGGTTGTGTGACCACTGCTGTGTTGCATGGAGCAAATGTCTCTGTTTTTGTCTTCAACTGGTGTGAAACATGACCCACAAATGAAGTCTGGATGCAGTTGGATATTCAAGAAACCTATTCACACATGCAATTAGTTTGTACCTATTGCTTTTCCCCCCCTTAATACTTCCCTTCATCCCTGTTTGCTTTACCCTTATATCTGGTCTAAGGCAAACTCACAACCATTCATCCCACATGTAGTGCTTGTTGTCAAGTCAAGACTTTTTATTTATTTAGCAAGAGGCAACACTGATGATGCTGTGACTTTCAGAAAGGCCAGTCAGCGTCAACTCACACCACTCCCCCTCCTCAGTGCTCTAACGCGAGTTGTTGCATCAACATTTCATCAGCCGGCTAAAAATAAGAACGGGATTCTGTGCTGCGAGAGCGCTTTGTGCGCGGTGTCTCAGTGAATGTGCTCCCGAAATGTCTCTGAGACCACCTCGGCTGAGCCGAAGCAGACTCAGTGGGACTGAGAGGCGTCTGCGTTCGTGTGAAGCGACGTTTCGTGCCGGTGATGGCAGCAGATAGTTAGCGTTTACGAGCTGTAATTAGGCAGATACTAATTTAACATGATGTTCAGTGAGTTGAGACACACTGAACACATAGTTTGATTGGGTCAGGTCAAATGCTCCACCAGGATCTGGACACTCTCCTTCCTATTTATTCCATTTATCCCTTCATTGTTTTACATTTCAGTTGTGAACTGGTTCTTTTTCCTCCAAGCTTTTTACACCTGTGTCCCATTTCCTGATAAATCTCTACATTTTAAGACCAAGCTGAACTTTCATCCTTTGCCAGATTGTTGTTGTTTTTGTGATCATTGGCTAAAATGTAGTTCTAGTTTATATCCTGTAAAGCTTCAGTTTTTCTCACATACCTCGTGGTTCAAGGGGAGATTCAGATTTTCACTAGTTGGATGCGAATGTACACTTTACATTTGGCACATACCTGCTTACTCGCTCTATAGTGGCGCATTGGTACCCCAGTTGTAAAATTATACACAAATTTCAGATCTGACACTAATAAATGTAGGCTTTATGTTGGCTGACGGGCTGCTTAAAAGTAACTACAATTCAAAATAAATCAAATAAAACATATGTTATTACTTACTTGGATGTCTTAAAGTTGGACTTGAATCTATACGTTCATGTGGTCGTTTAGGGTGAAAGACTCTAACCTAACAACACAATGAGTTGGTCCCACCTTTGCTTCACTGGCACTTGAATTACATGTTTGAAGGAAGTCTAAAACAACCTGACAAAGGCACCGTTAATTAAAGTAAACAATCGTTTTATAAAATGTTGCACCATTTCCCTTTAGGTCAGTCAGTGTTGTCTTTGGCAAACTGCAATCTCTTCATCTCATGGCTCGACAGTAAGAGTTTGAGGGTGCCTCTCAATGGTAACGTGTTTTTAACATCAACGTCTTTGAATTGTTCCAGTACTAACATGCAATAAACCTCTAGACCTTCTTGGATCACGTCGGAGCTGATCATCGACTGAATGTTCGTCTACTTTTTCACCCATTTGAATCCTTACATAATAGATCTTTCCAGTCTTAATTTCCTTTCCTTTTACTCTTTACATTATAAATGATAGACCTATTACTAAAAACAGGTTTGGATTTAAACAAAGTTATATATACCGGGGAAAAAAATGTTGATATAAATGTAGATGTTCAGAGTAGGGCTCCAACATTAATCAAGTAAATGCTGCAATACAGAAGAAAATTAGGCAACGAAAACACTGTACTGCTCCAATGATCGAAAGCAGAGTGGATTCCTAGAAAACACTAAGCTTTTCAGAACACAAAAATGGGATTTCAAAAAACACTTTCAGACAGAAGTGAACATTTTGAGATCATAAATAAATCCTCCTGCTCTCGCAGATGTTCCGAGATAATCTTTTATCTTCAAATTGACCATGAATGAGGCCGTGTGAGGTTACATCACACGCTGGTGACGATATTCACTCACGAAGGTCCCCGAAAATTATATTCGTCCAGACCATTCAGCTTTACTTACGTGTCCCTGTTTGGTGTAGTGCATACATAGTTTTTTTTATCGACACATACGGAAATAAAAATACAATTCACGCTTCAAGATTTTTTTAGAGATGTTTTGTAATTCATGGTCATAATATCCTACCACCTTTATTAGGACAACAGGTTTTGATTTTGATTTTGATAGATTTTGTTTAGTATCTTGGCACACACCTGCCTTTGACTCTTAGTTCGCAACTAATTACAGGACTGTAGTTAAAGAGGCTACACTATAAGCTTTATATTATTTATATTACTTTAGTGGGTGTTTGCGATCACTGTCATGCTGAAACCACCCACTGTATCCTTTTAAACCATCCTTCTATTTTTGGGAGGGTAAAATTGGAAGATCAAGACGTAGTCTTTATTTTCAGTTACGGTATAAAAATGTTGTATGAATCACAAACAAAACAAAAACAACAAATTGGACTTTGTATCATAGCCTTATCTAACACCTTATGATTGCACTCTGTCTCTCTGTAAAAAGCTCCCTACGCTTTCCAAACCTTTCTTTTCCACATGCCATCAAAGCACTGCTTCTTCACAACGTCTTTAACCTTTTTCAGGAGCTACACTAAATAACAATGTTTTTAGATGGGAAATGCATTTCTTTTTTTCGGTACGTTAAAACTCAGTGCAGGTCAAATCAGCAATAAATAGCAGGTATGATATTAGACTAAGGGAATTGAAACATATGGACTATAAAGAAAAATAAAGCGACCTCCTATAATGTATGTAAACAAGATCGCTTTGTATATAGCTGACATTTTTGCACGATGACTCCTATAGAGAGGCCCTGCCGCTCATCCACGCTGCAGTGACTCTCCGTTATATAAAGCAGTCTGGCTCCGCAGCTGCCAGGAGAAACCACATGGTCGTAGAGTATATCCTCAGGTCAACTCTTTATGTTCGCAAGCAGCAAATCTTTTGGCTCTCTGTTTTTTCACCTCTTTTTTGTTTTTTCTCCCCATACTGTTCAGTTTTCAAAACCAGCCCTCTTTCTTTAAGCACAAAGTACAACTGTGTGTGCCTCTTGATTAATAGAGTTTGACCACAGCACTCAGTGTAAACATCTCCTTATCTCTGTCTGCACCACCGCTTGTCTCTGTCTCTCTCTCTCTCTCTCTCTCTCTCTCTCTCTCTCTCTCTCTCTCTCTCTCTCGATCTCTCTCTCTCGACCGGTTTGAACCCTGCTGTCCCCGTCTCCCTCTTCTCCCCTCCTCTTCCTGACTCCTTGCTTCGTCCCTTCCCACCCTTACCCACCCTGTTTTTGGACTCCCTGATTCTTGTTGTTTTAACCCTCTCTGTCCTCATCCTCTTCTGCTTCTGGACCCAAACACTGCTCCAAGTTGAAATGAGGATACGGAGCCAGCATTTGAGGTGAACCAAGGTGACATAGATGGAGAGCAGTTAGAGAAATAGGTCTGAGGTGGGAGGCTCCTAACGATCTCTGTGTGTGTGTGTGTGAGATAGAGAAAATGTGGGGGATGCAACAGAAATAGTTTTACTGAGAAGCACCGTCTGGAAACACTCAAAGCAGCTCCCTAGAGGGTGACCAAGGCTGTGTTCTCGTCTTCCTGAATGTTTGCTGCTGATAAACCTCTTGTGTCCAAAACAAAGGCCGGTGAGATAAGGCTGCTGCTAAAATCATCGGCGGCGCTCTTGGTCTCTCATTTCTTTCCCCTTCACCCAAACCACACCCCCCTCCTTTTGTGGCTGACGGGGATTAAGTGGTTGGTGAAACTGTACGAACGTGTGCTGCCTTATCTCAGCTGTTCCTGCGACGCACCGCGAACGCGTTCGTGTGCGTGTGCGGCGGCACTGGGCCTTTCACCAGCGCTGTGTGAGCCAGAGGCACTGGGTCAAGGCTGTGGTGCACAGTCAGCACATTCACAGTTACTGTGTCTCAGTGACAGATTATGTGTCCACGTGAACTCTTCTAGTCTGCATAAGTATTTATATCGCTTTATGTATGCCTTAAGTCACTGTATCCCTCCGATTAAGTGTTGCTTTCCTCTGGGGATTTTCCTCTGCTGGACTGAATGTTGTAGCTCCAAGATGTGTAGGCATACATTAAAAATATAATTATCTCCAAAGCGTCACAAGGAAACGGAAAAACTATGGAAACTTAGCTGCATAAAGTGCAAAGGGTCTTCAGTGTTTGACTTGTTGCTGTAGAGCTACTGTTGCAGGACGATGCATGCATCAGTGATGATGATGATTGGGTGGTTTGTTCTCAAAAGTAATTTTAGTTGGTTTCCCTACAACATAGTGTAGTGTATGTAACACACGGATAATTATAGGTGTGTCTCAACATTTTTGAAAAAAGTGATGAAAAAAAAAGTCCCAAATTGCAAAGATAACAAAATTTCTATCATACTTTATCACACCCCAGCTAGAGATGTGTATAATGTCATAAAACAAATTCATCTTATATTGCGACAGCATTATTTTATTCTAATAAATTAGAAAAATCAATTATAATGTTAAAGCTCACCCAATAATTAACAGTCAAGGGGTGCAACTTTTGATACATTACAGTAACACCAGTGCTTTGCTTTTTGGTGGTTGACTTAAAAAAAAAAAAAAAAAAAATCACATTCTAAACAAATATCTGACAAGTGTGGCTTGTCTAAAACATTTGCAGAAGATTGTAGGATAATAAATACTTCATGTTTATTATAGCCATAAGTAAAGCCATCAGCAGCCACCCAAAATTACGATTTGCCTGGCCTGGTTGATTCACTGCAAACCTGCAAATGGATTCACTTTTTTTTTTTTCTTCTTTTGTTTAAATTGTTAACACTAGCTCCATTTTCAACTTTCATGCAAAGTTCAATGAGAGCACAGCCAAGACAAATCTATACATGACAGATGCTGGAAGAAAAAAAGCTTCATTATTGTGGGATTTTTTTTTAAAGAACTGAACACAGTTGCAAAGATGGGCTTTATGTCGAGGATCTTGTTAGTAGTTGTTTTGGATTTGAGCAACCTAGGTTGTTCCTCAGGGTGGAGTATTAGGAGAGCACAAGTACAGTTTCGTACTTGATTAGTGTAAAGAGACTGAGCTGTTTATTAGCATCACTCAAACTTGGGCTGTAGATTAAATTAAACTGTGATGTTTTTTTTTATGCCCTTAAGTTAGAAATTGTGTGAAGCCTCAGGTGGTGCTTGCCCAATGTGGTATTTGTGCAAAAACTGCCACTGGTTGTTCAGGTATCTGCAATTCGCAGCTTTGGCACTGATTTCTTTGCACCTTACATGGGGTTGGTTGCAGTTACAGCAAAGTTTACATGTTTATGTTTGTAATGGTGGCCTAGAGAGGGCTTTTACTGCCAGTTTTCAATAAAAAAATGATGCCATGTATTGTCTTAATAGTTGTCCTATAGACCTGCTCGCCCCAGAAAGCTCTCTTTGCTTGCAGTCCTCATGTAATAATATTTTACAGATTGCTTTAATCTACCTTAACAATTTTGGGGTGAATTACCGAGACTGTCCATTGGAAATTGATTCCACTTTTGATTAATCTTTGACAGAATACAAAACATGCTTTGTAAGCTTTAAAAATTGTTATGTAACCCTTACTGAATTGAGAGACAACAAGGATCCTTTGTCCAAGAACAATGACATTGTCTTTTACTTCTTGGCAGTTCCATTCTGGCGTACCAAACCCCCAGAACTGCTTTTATAGACGTGGCAACACTTGCTGATAATCAGTTAATCAATTGCATTTGATTACCAGCACCAGGATGCAACTTTGAACTCCAAATCCAGTGGAGGAAATACAGACAAATTTTTTGTTTTTTTTAAGTGTGGAGATTTTTCCATCACTGTATGTGTTTGCATAATTTAATCAGCATAATAAATTAGAGAAAAACAGTTGGAATTACTGTCTGTGAAAAGTTTCAGTAAGACGAAGAAACAACATGGTTTCAGACGTCTGTTCCTAAAGAAAACATTTGCTCATACACAAGCATTATTATGCTTTATATGATCATTTAAAAGGGGCCTGGATCATTAGGCTGAATATGTTTTTAGCTTTGGCCGACCGCTGCTTTAAATAAGGAACAGCTGGGATACAGAAGTTTGTTTGGCCCCTTGACAGTAGGTTCAACTTGAATACGTTTTGTAGCTCGCCGCGCACACATATAAAGGTTTACACTGTAGTCTTATACAGTCTTAAGCCTCCTGAGCAGCAATTAACAGCTGCCGGCATGGCTAAAAATCCCTTTAACCAAAGCCTAATGAAAGCTCTAGCACCTCTTAAGTGTTTCTCCAAGCGTGTAACAAGCTCCCTTCATTATCACTCAGCAACCAGATATCTACACATTAATTATACAAGGACAGTGCAGGGATTCATTGTACAGATGACTCGATTTGTCCATGTATCTGACTTATGTTGGTCAATTATAAACATAATTCTTCTCTTCACATTCTTTTGCCGGAGCATTCTAATAAGCCTAATTATTAGCTTCTTCTTCTTTGATGTTATTCACCAGACGAATCTAAATGTTGGCTTTATTCTAAATATATCTGTAATGAAAACCAACGGGGAAAAAAAGGGCAATAAATGGCAGGACGTGTAAGTCGGAGGATATTTCCTGTGACACAAGGTTTTTAATCGCAAACTTCTGGTGTGTGGACACGAGCCCTTCACTTCCAGCCTCAGGTGAAGAAGCAGAGCAGAGGAATGTTCCGCACATGAGAAGCGTGTGGGTTTTCTCTGTGCTGGCATGGCCCGTTTCCCACACAGTCTTCCAAGAAGATATTCTGTCATGGTTCACAGCGGGTCAAAGTCTCCTGGGGTCACAGGAAGAGGCTGCTTAGAGTCTAAATAAAGGGAGTGAGGCAAAGCTCTGCAATGTGAAGGGGACGTCAACAGGACACGCCGCACTGACATAACATCACTTTCTCTCTTTGGATTCTTTATTGTTGTCATCCATTTTCCTGTCTTTCTCTCTTTGATCGCTGATACCTTGACCTTTCCAGAATCCTTTTACTGAGTTGTTTATTTATAACCATCCCTTACCTCAGAGACTCGGACCTTTTTAAAAGAACGTACAGAAACTTCCACCTCAATGCTTGTTTTGATTTATACGGCTGCATGTGGTATTATCTTTAGCATACTAATCTAATGAGCGCTAATCAGATTTCCACTAATGCTACTAAATGGCTCTTAGGGGACGATCTTGTTTGTACGCTAGGAAGGCTCAGGCCGATGTACTGGTTTGTGAATTTATTGAGCTGATTCCTCCAGCTTTGATACTTACAGAAGTGTTTAGTTTTTATTTTGATTTTGTATTATTGCTCAGATGCTCTTTGAATATCTGCAATGTTTATTTTTGGCCAAAGGGAAAAGCAAAAAATGCTTCTTGGGCAGCCTAATGAAAACCAATTGCCTATTTTGAAAGCTGAAAGTGAGATAAATGGATGATTAAGATCACAAACAGGGCCTTGCAAAAGCATCAATTCCCTAAAATGTTTTTCACATTTCATCACATTGCACCAAAAACTTAAAACATCTTCTTGGAATCGTGTGCAACAGAACAACCCAACGCCTTTCATAGTTGTGATAAGGAATGAAAATAAGGCAAACAGAGGAATCAGATGCACATTTGTAGTACCTGTAATTTACTTTTTAGTTTAGATAGGAACATTTTCTGTGAACTTCAGAAAAGCTTTTTAGAGATCTTTAGTGATGAAACGGTGTTAAAAAAACATGGAGACACAATAAATAGTTCAAAGATGATGTTATACGTACCAAATTTTAACAGGCTACATGAGAAAAGTATTATTCACAGTAGGCAAGAGGCCGGAAGGGACTCTGGAGGAGACCTTAAGATCTAATGTTCAGCTGTAATAATCTTTCAAGTCTGTAATACCTGATATTTAGCCAGGCACACCAAGGAGAGAGCCTTTGTTAAAAGAAAGCTGTAAACAGTCACATTTAAAGTTTGCCAAAAGGCACGTAGCGGACGGAAACAAGATCTTTGGAGGAAAACAAAAGCTGCAAATCCCGTTAAATACAGAGTCCCTGGTTGGGCTGAACACAAATGTACACCAAACATCTGAGACTTGAATTACCTAAAAATGTCAACAAGAAAACCCCCAACAACCTATGTTTCATTTTTTATTTCTACATCATAGCTATGCATTGCCTTGTGTTTGATCAATCTATAATGTTTCAATAAAATTGAGATATGAACCAATTAGCATTTTCTGAAGTACTTATAAAAAGAAAAATATTCCTTACTTCTTGCGGGCTGTGCTCAAGGCAGACATTAAAAGGTTACAATCCTAATTAAGATTGCAAACATACTCTTGACTGATATAAAGGTAACCCAACTTTACAGAAGACCTTTGGTAGAAACATTTTTGCTTCAATAAAGATTTTGGGTTCTTCTTTGCTTTTCGTGCTCCACGAGCTCTAGTCATGATCAGGGATTTTTCATAGACTCTCCTCCTTTGTGCTGTTCCAAACAAACCAAGAGGCATAAATTACCTTCTCTAATGAATATAAGCCTTAACGTCGTTACTTGTATGTGCTTTGGTGGATTCATTGTGTAACCCCTTCTGGGCTTTGCCTGATGCGTTACTGTTTGCATGTGGCCCGAGGGCGAGTGTTTACCGTTTGTGCGTACAGGCGTTGGTGTAAAACAACCAGACAGCTCCATCTGCTCGGCCTAATCGTGGGGATCCAGCAACGCTGTGAAAAGACTCGTCCTATTTCCTGTGACACGGCTATAACTTCCTGTCGAGGAGGCTTCATGCACACCGGCCCACTGACTTGTTCTTGATTAGCTGGCCTCTGTGTGTTTGTGTCGGAGCAATACTGACTTCATAGATTCGCTGAGGGTGACAAGTTGATTGCCACTCCAAGACCGAGATAGTACCCGCCTCGACAAACCGAGAAGATTGAAAACGCCGTTTGTGTGTGGTTCACCGCAATGAAATCCAAATGTCTTGACAAAATTGTGGACTGAGGGGCATTTGTCCAGAAAACACAGTATTAGCTTAGGTCTAAAGGCTTCAGCTTCACACACCAGTTGTACTTTTCTCAAGGAGTTTTTCATATTTCATACCTCTTTTTTGTATTTACTATTTCAGTTTGAGTTCATATGATGTATGTTTTTATTTAAACACAAAGACAATCATACCCGGTTTATTAGATCCAATTATAGACTGTAAGATCCAGTTCTATCGTAATTTCTTAGAAACTAATAGTATCCTCACATTCAGATCCAAAAACAATTGTGTTTCCAGGTCAGCTCAGTCAACTGCATTGATTCATTGAGTGAAATTCCTTTTAATTAAGAATGAACAACAAAAGAAGAAGTCACAGAGTTACCAAGGGTAGCATCAACAGGAAAGTATAACATATATTTTTTGTAAAGTGTAACATATTTTTTGCAAATGCAGCACACGTCCAAATGTGGAGACTTTGAAGCTCAAGGTGGGCCTGGGAATAGCATAAAATGCAAACGCCTGAATGAATAGATTGATGTTTTCAGGTTACGTTTGATAGTAGTACGAAACGGTAGGTGGAGCAAAAGGGTCACAATGTCACAAAATTTTTTAAAGTATCTGTAATCAGCATGAAATCACCCAGTTGAAGTGTAACAACATCAATCCAAATAGATTCTGTATATTAACACGTACATGCATATTATAGGAAAAGGCTCATCTAAATGACAGAAACAATGTTTTCTACCACAGTCCTCAGTTCCAACATGAAGCAACTTAAAAAAAAAAGCATATAGGCACTGAGCAGACATACCTTGAAGTTTTAATGTTGCCCTAGTCAGTTACCTTTCAAAATAAACCCCAAACTCTGCTCTGTCCAACTTTATCACTGTTAGATGTTTAAAACCTCCTTCCCTCCATCATAATCGGAATCCTTATTATAGTCAATATTTTTATAATCTGCATCATACTAATTTGATTCCTGTTTTTTTTTTGTTTTTTTTTATCTTCTGGACACCATGTATGAAATTGTAACACTGCATCCCTTTCCTTTTATGGCAAATCCATCTTCCACCCTGTGATTAGTGAATTCTGTAACTTTTGTAAACCTCTAAAGATTCTTTTGACTCTTGACTCTTCGATGTATGTGTCAATCATTCAATTGACTGACACATATTTGGAAGGTTCGTCTGGGCTTGTAACCAATATCTCTTTAAAAACTCCCACCATTCACTTCTTTTTATGACTACTTCTACAATTAAATTTGAATGTCTGTATTGTGCTTTGCCAGAAGTTCCGCATTGTGGTGATATTTACAACACATGTACTTTCTTGGAAGATCTATATATATTTATAGTTCTTTTAGTTTTCACAGAGTGTCATAATCATTGTGTATTTAATTTAGACCAGCAAACTATTTTAGACTATTAATGTTTTGATACGTGGACATTTAAAATAAATCTTGGATATGTGATAAAAATAATTACTCATTGGGTTTGGCACTGAACATAAACTTCAGTCTAATCTTATCAAATTTTCTACCACTTATCAATTTCTTATCAATCTTATTATGGTGAAATACCCATTGTTTAGTAGCTACGCCAGAAAAAGTTAATTATAGCTTAAACGTTATTTAGAATTATTTTTGCTGAAAAATAAATACAACTTTTAAAATTCATAGATTTTATGCTACTAAATTTGTTTTTTTCTTTCCAACAAAGTAGTTTGCTTTCTAACACTAACAAGGGGAGTTGTGTTTGCCTCAAGTAAACACATCAGTAACATGTCAGAGTTGGATGGAAAAATAAAAGCAAAAAGCAAATGAAAAATAATGTTTAACAGAAGTTGTGTTCAAATATTCTCGTAAAATGTCAATGTTAGCAAGTCGTTTGATTTACTTTACCTTTGGTGCTTACACTTTACTTCCATTTGCTGTATTGTGCTGACTGTGACATTATTTGAGTCTTTTTAAGAAAGTGAATGGCTCGAGGCTTTAGCTGAAATGTGATTTTTAAAAAGCATTTAGAAAACGATTAGGTTTTCCGCTGCAAAGCCACGCCGGTGTCGGTATGATTCTGTTTTAGATTTTGCAGCTTGTTGTCCTTTCATTCTGATGCACAATGTGATAATTCATTTTGTGTCATTTATTTAATAACAGTGTTTGTTTGACTGTTCCATTTAGTCTTGAACAGACCACAAAAAAGATTTAATATAGCAAGGTGTTTGAAAAAAAAAAAAAAAGTACATTTCCTTAGGTTGTGTGAATGCAAGAAATTTCTGTGTATCTTCTCCTTTGTTGGAGGCAGAGGGACATGCCAAGTACTGTGTTAGCAGATTTTTTTTATCCCTCTGAGCACACCCATCCATTCCTTCCCTCAGACCCCCCCTCTCTTTAAACACATCCCCACCTTGTTATCACCCTGAAAACCCCTAAAATCTGGGTTGCCATAGTGACAGCCTACCAATCAGACAAAAAAATGTGTGACTTGAAGGTATCACAGCCAATTTTATGGCTGATAGACACCAGTGTTCATAAATCCTTTATTATATACTCCATTATCCTTTTTTACAAGAAACTTCATTTTGCATCATGTTTATTCCATGCCTGTCTCTGATTATTAATCAACAGACACAGCTAGGAGTTACTGACGACTATCAATGTTCTCTTGCTTTTAACACAAGGAAAAATAAGATCTGACCTTGCCGTCTAATGTTCAGTCTAATACAAAATCATGTAAATAGGCTCAGTCAGGGCTAGTGAATTATAGATGCACAGTCCTATGGGCAATCAGCAGGAAGCCGCTATTTCAGAATGGAGACTGAGAAGAACCCAACCATTTCAAAATGTAGCTTCTAAAAATCTTAGGGATGTCTTTGTCCTGACCAGAGCGATTTAAACGTACAACTATTCAGAATATCCAATGTTTTTAGGCGGTCATAAAGATCTGCAGCTAATAATTGCAGATCAGTAATGGCATGAAGCGTAAACATGCACTGGCAATCAGAACTACAAAAGAAAGTCGTCAGTCAAACGAGTACATCTAACAACTCATTATATTGTAACAAAGGTTTGCAGATTGTCTCCCTGCAAACAAAAGATATACTTTCTTAAATAGAAATAGGGATTTGCAAGGCTTAACAGAGGTAGGGGTGAGTGGAGCGGCCATCAGGGAAACAAAGTGTCTTTCCATTGTCATCGGTTAACCTTAGGTTTCCTTGGAGATGCCATATACTGTTGGATAAAATACAAATCCTACTGAATTTTTTTTTCTCTTTAGCGTTTTAACATTTAATTTGCCTCTGGGGCCAATAAAGTAATTTCCAATCAATTTTATATAAAATGTTTACTGATTATACAAAAGTAGGCCAAAAAAAAGTAAAAAAAATAAATGGGGAAACAAATCATTTGGTTTGCTTTTATGCAGCTGCAGTATGTATCCAAAAATACATATTAGCGTGAAACAGCCTTTCCGTGTGTCAGAAAACAACCACAGTGTAGCATTTAGGTTTTAAATTAATTTACAAATTAGATTTCTGTACGGCATGAATTTAAAAAGTGGGAAAATGGTGAACAAAAAGAAGTGTGTGTTGCATCAGTTTTCCCCCCTTTTACTTACTTCTCTAAATAAAATCCACAGTGACCTGCTGCTTTAATTAGGCACCTAATCCGTCTGTGTCTATATTAATCTCAGCAGACATGCATTTGTTGCAGGACAAACAGCATCATAGGAACCAAGACACACTGCCGACAGGTGAAAAAAAGTTTAAAGGAGGGTTAGGTGATCTCAAGATCCCAAGGTTTAAATGCCCTACAGAGCTGTGTTCAATCCATCATCTAGCAAAGCAGACTCACAAAGACTTAGCCCATCAGCTAAAGAACAGCAAGTTGGACAGACTTATATAGCTCAGGTGGGAGAATCCACCAAATTTGACCACTGCCAGTAGCACAAACCACAATAAAGTGCAAGAATGTGCCTTAATCAAAGGAGGAACTAATATTAATAAAAACATAAACAGTTTTTGGTTAAATGCAAAATCGAAAACATGATCACTGTGT
>JAVLVB010001216.1:5530955-5553455 GCA_032876305.1 Orestias chungarensis | reverse complement strand
GCATTTTTTAAATATAATGTATTAATATACATTTTGCTCCTACTTTTTTTCCTGCTTTTGCAAAACTTGTCTATAGTACAAGCAAAAATACCATAATTGATGTAAAACTAACCAAGATTAGCAATAGGCAAGATATTACATTAGTATGTTTCTATTGCATCCAATAAGACTTACCTCATAAAAGAAAAGAACAAGCAATCCCTGGCAACAAGGGGTCCAGAGGAAGTATAGTAATGAGGGCATACTTCCTGCATATTGTACATAATTTTTCCAACAGAGGCTGTTTTTTGTGTGTTTTTTTATTTATTCTCAGAACTTGCTTTCTGTGAACCCATGACCCTGCTCTCTCTTGATTGCCGTCCAGCTTGCCTGTGACTCCTTGGGGTTAAGATAAAATTTGACAGGAAGACCCCCCACACCCCACCGCCATGCGATGGAATAAACCAAAGCCTGCATGGTGTTTTATGAGAACAATTGATCGGTGGGCACACACTGATGAGCTGAGGCGAGGCAGAATCGTGAATGAAGCTGGATGTAGAGGTGACCCAGGGGGAATCACAACGCACTCCAGCTTGATCTCATGCAAAGCTGCCTGGAACCCTAGCACTGATGAACATACTCTCTCCCTCTCCGCTTCACCTGCTGTCTCTCGTTCGCACTGTATGTATCTTGCTTGCTCTGTTTTCTGGGCCTGATGAATGTAGAGTGAATCAATAAATCTATTCCCTTGCCGGATACCTGATAAAATTTACAAGGACAAACTTAATAAATTACTAATGGGGCAGCCAATTAGTTTGTGTGCTTTCCTGTGCTGGGGTGAGAGCGCGTGTCGGGGCTTTTGTTTGGCTTAAAATTCCTCTATGGTCATTTGTATGCATATATATGTGCTGGCATGTCTCCGTCCTTTGCTGTCACAAGATTGGCAGTAATCCGACTGCGGCTTAATTTTACTAGGCAATGTCTCTTAAGCCTCTGGAAGCACCCTAGAGTATCAGCTCCATTAATGGATGAATGACATTCACACTTTTCCATCAAACATGCAACAGTTCCCAACAGGAATCCAACAAGTTGACAACCAGAATCCAATCAGAACCAAGATTTAATGGGGTGCAGCATCATGATAAACAGAATGTGCACTCTATTTTTCTTGTACAGGTGCTGCTGGCCGGCGCTTACATGTTGTGTGGCCAGCCCTCCCAGACTCAGACATTAGGCGGCACCTGGATTACATTAAAGGTTCAAGGTGGCTGTCGAACCAAACTCCACTTCTGTTGCAAATTGGACCCATGAATGTAGTGATTCTGAAATACAAATAAATTACCCACTAAAATACCTGAAACAGATATTGATTACTTACAGATTTGTACTTTGGTGTTAAACCTAAATAATATAAATAAGCAAAATAAATAAGTACAAAATGCAATTTATCAGGGAAAACAGCTATCCAAGACGGCCTGACCTGTGTAAAGAGTTTTTCCAGTTCCAATAGTCACATCAAGGTCCACAAATTCACTTTCGTAGAGCTGTTCTAACAACTTCTCATTTACAAAGGATCTTAGACAGCAACAAATTATGCCCATTGGAAAAGTTGTCAACCTTCCCAGGAGAGACTGGTTGACGAAAATTACTCCAAACGCTTGTACAAAAACCAGCAGGGATGTAAACCCTATACTGAGTTTGGAGCAGAGAAGTTCAAATCTAGCATATGTTCCTTTGAACATGTGGGTCCAGTAGAGTTTTAGAAATTTACTGAACATTAAAGACCATATATGACTAAAGGTTGACACTTACTCCATTGAATTTTACACCAGATCTATTTGTGCAGATATGCTTGTATCATTGAGAAACTTATATTGCCTTTTTTGCCAAACCTATTTTAAATATTTTGGCTGCTTTGCTGATTCAGATTTTATTTAATATAAACATTGTTCTGGACACTTGACACCTAAATGCTGAACAGTATGCGTGTCAGAAAAACTGTGCATATAACCACGAATGCACCACCCTCAATATGGCACACGCTGGGTGCCGCTTCATGCTGATGCTGTTCTTCAGCAGCCACCAGGCAACTGGTTGGAGATGATAGAGAAATTGAGCTAAACACAAATGAAGTAGAGACTCTGTTGGAGGCAGCAGAAGACTTGATATTGGGGTTGAAGTTCACTAACCTTGAATACTCAGAGTTACGACGGAAGTCAAATCCACACCTGAATGTATTTGTGATTCTGGAGCAAAACTTTAGAAAGAAACCGTCCAACGAATCTGTTAGTAAAGAACACACAAAGATTAGCTCGAAACTGTAAATACAGGTGTAATTTCAGCACAACATGGTTTAGCAAAGCATTGACTTAAAGAGGCTGAATGGAAATACTGAACTTATCCAAGTTTCACTTGTAAAATGATTCAAAACCACGTTTCAATAGCAACATTCTGTTGTATAGCTATGCAATTGTTTGTGTTGTAATATGACAAAAAAAATTTCTTAAAGCAAGGGGGTAATGAACAATATTGTTTTGCTCATTGCTATTATAAAGTTACAAAATATATTAGATTTTTAAAGAAGGAGGTCATTTCTGGGTCAAGGAAAAAAACTGTGAGCACCCAACATCTGCTTTTACCAATATAGCATCCGATCTCTTTTGGACTCATCTAGGTCTTAACACAGAACCAAGAACACACACTAATTCACAACCAATACCGGATATGCACTTTTTTTTTTCATTTCAATATAAGGAAGAGAGAAACCGTAGAGCTACCAGTTCTCTCCTCCATTAACCAGCACGACATCAATGAATCTTTTGAGGATTGCTATCTTCAAAAGGCATCCCAGCTTTCCTCCATGCAGACAAGACTGTAATTATTCCACATTTGCATGATAAGTGTGTCTGCCAGTGTTCGCGTTTATGTATGTATGGATGAGTGCTTAAACGCACATTAGCTGCAGCCGGGCAAGAGTTCTCGTCTTTTATCTCAACACAGAAGATGGGAAGAGGCCTTTTTAATGTGGAGTCTGGATGGCTGTCTCTTTGCTCTTCATCTGAGTGTTCATCATTAGCCACTGTTTGCCCGAGAGCTTTGAAGTGGAGTCGGGGGGCTCTCTGACGATGTGGAATAGTTATGACATCGAGGCTCCCTGTTTGTGTGGGGTTTTTATTTTTTTGGTTGTGAGTCCACTTACATTTATTTATTTTCCTCTCCCAAAGCTCAATTTTTTACACTTAGATGTGAAGTCTAGTAAATGTTTTCATCTTCCGATCATTTGACTTTTATGTTCTTCAGCTGTAATGATGCATGTGATAATAAGAGAGGAGTTGTTTTCCCCCTTTAAACTCAGATGTGTTTTTTTTCTTTCTTCCAAGACAGGAATGTTTTAATAGCTCCTCATGCTTCACAGACTCTGCTGATGGAAAAATGCAAACATCGCAATAAAGGGATGCAAGAATAGCAGAAATTAAGGGTGGCATTGCGAGAGCCCCAAATGCGAAAGCTGTTAGTACCAAATGTGGCCATCCGGGGTTCAATTCCTGACCCTCAGACCTTGGCTGCAGGTCTTGATCCCTTTTCTGTCCCTATTTCTCTCCCTTTCCTCTCCTAAGTACTGCAAACAAAAGGCCACCAGTGCCTCTAAACCCCCTTAGAAAAACTAAACAGAAATTGATTTAATGAGCGCAGTAAATGAGCTTGCAATGCTGTTTCAGTTCTGAACATGATGAACAGTTTTGAGCATAAATGTGTAGAGAGGCAAGCAAACATGGAAAGATTTTCAGATATCTCTTAAGGCCTTGTTAGCTCCGGAACAGGTATATATGTGCATTAAAATGTAACTGTGTTAATGCTTTACAGGCATAAGTGGCTGATTCAAAAACTTCCTGAAGCCTGAAGACATCCTTACAGATTTCCTTTGTTTATTTATTTGTCACAAATAAACATTTTTAGATTGACACGCAATTTTTAATGTCACCGATACTCAAACAAAGGTTACTCCAAGGTTTTATAAATGACTTATCCAGAAGGTCCCAAACGGCTCCAGACCAGCACTTTAATCAATGATGGACTAGCGTTCAAGAATGGGCAAAAATGGCATCCATCAACTGCTGACAAAAAGATTTAAGATTTTTCACAAACTTAATGATTCTCAAGACTTTTGAAAAAAACAACAACCATGAACTCACAAGACTAAACTAGAACTTTTTGGAAGGTTTGCATTGGTAAAAAAAAACAACCCCAAAACAAACAAACCTGCAAGTAATCCACGGTGGAAACGGTGTGATGGTATGGGCATGTTTTTCTTCTTCAAAACCTGGACTTTAAAAAAACATTAGGATCAGAAATTATTTTAAATTGAACCAACAAAAAACAAAAAATGGCCACTTCTATCCCTGTCTGACTTTAAAATGGGTCATATGATGTGAAACATGATAAAAGATGATAAATCGGTAAAATCTGAAGGAGAAGATGTCTGTATACATTAGTTTATTTTAATCTATCAAGTAAGTCATTTTCACTCCATTTATATCATTACACAGGAATTTTATATTTTTTTACACCCCCTATAATTAGCTAACACAGTTCATAGACACAATGTCAGGGACTAAATCCTTCTGTCTTATCTTCAAGGTTGTAAATCAAGATGAATCAGTCTAAGAGTGTGCCTCACAACCTTTCCAGTGAGAGTATACTGTAATCTTGCCGCTATAAGAGAGAGCAGTGTTTCATTAACGACTTTGCTGCAAGTCTGGTTTTGTTTTTGAGGCTTTTTACAGCTGCGGGTTCCCGGTCAGAGTTCCACTGTGTTTCCGAAAGGTGATTAATCTTGTGGTTCCGAAAAGATGAGTTATATTTCATGCTGTGAAACCTTGTAAAATCCCTGCAGATGATAGAGGACCATTTAGGCACCTCAGTTTTTAAATCTCTCTTAAATATAAAGACAACTGCAAGTCAGCTGTTAATAGTTGGTAAAGGCAATAGAGTCAGAATGAAAAAAGGGTGGATCAATAACACTGATCCCAACACTGAAAATTAGAACCCAGCAGCACCTCCATGAAATAACTGTCCTGATAATAGCGGAGCAAATTAATAAGGCATACCATAAATGATTACCTCCATCATTAATCCATTCCATGGCTATTTAAAGCTGCACATATTAACAATTTGGACGGGAGGTTTCACGTGTTAATGGCCCGCCCGAGCACATCGAACTACAGAAGCTACATTAGAGGGAACAAATGATTTGATTAACTCTATTCACGGGAATGGAAACAAATTATACAGGCAGCGCGGTGCCCCTCACCTGAAAGGAGTAAAGGCAAAACCAAGAAGATATATATTTATATATATATATATATATATATATATATATATATATATATATAGGTGCCACTCACCTGAAAGGAGTAAAGGCAAAACCAAGAAGATATATATTTATATATATATATATATATATATATATATATATATATATATTTTTTTTTTTTTTGGAACGCCAACTTAATGGGTGTGTGGGAGGCCTGGCCTTTTACTGGGCTTTGATGACTGACCTGATTCGCACTTGATAAATAATACAATGTTACTGGAGGTAACACCAGATGAATATCGGATTCCCATCCCGGCTGCCTGCCCACCTGTCCTCCCTGTCTGTTTGTCTGTCGAAAGACTACCTGGCCTCATGCCAGCCCTTGTTTTTTTTGTTTTTTTTGTTGGAATGTAGCACCGATATCAGCTCAGCTTCTTGTCGACTTCATGTCGACAGCTGGGAGTGTCGGTGGCGCTCTGCATTTGAAAACACCCTCGGTGTCAGGCTGCAAACACAAGACAATTGCTCCTGGTCGGCAGCAGTGAAACTTGTTCCATAACAATGTAATGTCCCAACCATCTGACACGATCTGGAGGTGGATAATCCTGCCAGCTGGAGTGCAGAGACTCGAAAGAAAGGAGGAGAGAGGAACAAGAGTGTGGGGGTTTTATCACCTTCAGCAGATCACCACTAGGAAGGAAAGGTGTGCAGGAGCGTGGCGGTGTGAGGGACACGTGCTGGCTCGTTCTGATGCGTTCCTGTTCGACTCGCACAGACAGGGAGGCTTCGTGGGCCCACTACGTACATTTTGGATGCGTGGGTAAGAGTTGTCATTAAAGTCTGCGCCGGAAAACAGGTTCTCGCACGCATACGCCAGCTGCCGAAGGCCCCGCAGCACCAGCGTGGAGGAGAAGAAAAAAACACAGACAATCGTGTGATTTGCCGTGCCAAGCTAAACCATCCCACGACGCGGTGATTTATACCAGCCAGAGATTTTTGTTTCAGGTCTGCAAAACGTGTCTGTTTCACTTCATGATGAGTATATCTTGTCACCATCTGTGAAATTATTTTTATAGATAAGAGGCTGTCGGTGTGATTCGCTAATTTGCTGATGAGAGAGATATCACCAACTTAAAGTACAGCTGTAATTAAATCCAAGGCTTCCACGTATCTGTGTTTCATTTGGATAGAAAACAAAGAAACACAAAGTGGGGCAAAATTGTAATATGAAGGGAAAATGACACAGGATTTTATGTTTTATATGATACATATACAGATTGTAGAGTTTTTGTTCTCAGTGTATCACAAATTAGAGCTGGACTTTGACTGGGCAAGTCTGTTACACGTCTAACCATTTTAGTCTGGCTCTATGTTTACAGTTATATCTTTGTACAAAGATGCCTCCATATCCCTTTCTTGGAACCAGAGGAAGGTTTTCCTAGGAATGCTCTTTCTTTTTCCCATCCTCTCCCCATCAACTTAACACAGCTCCCCATTCCTGGTGGAAAAAACCCCCCAGCTTCACAGCATTATAGTGCCGCCACCTTGTTTTATAATGCAGGTAATGAGTTCAAGCGGATCTTCACAACAAAAAGATTTGCTGCATTCAGACTTCATGAGGCCTTCCTTGATTCGTGGAGTGCATCACTACTTGTCTTGTTGCCAGTTTCTACCCCTGAACTGTAAATGTTTGCTGCTCACCAACAATGTCATTGGGTCATTTCCAGGCTTTTCACAATAAGTCTCTCCTGGGCCTTGATTTGCTCCATGACTGTGTCCATAACCTGTTTGGTGTGTTCCTAGGTGTTCATCAAACAGTTTTTTCCCTAATACCCCCCCCCCCCCAAAAAAATAAAAAAAATAAAAAATAAACTGAGCTCAATTTGTTCTGGTTGCAAGCCATTTTATTTAAGGCCACCAGAGTGAAGGGGTCTGAGCACAAATACACATTTTGAAAACAATTTATTGTTTTCCTTTATTATATACATATTTGTATTGGTCTGTTACATAAACAGCATAAAAATGCATTAAAGTGTGTTTTCGTAACTGAACCAAATGTGGAAAATAAAGCCTGGGGCGAACACTTTTGCAAGCTGTCTACGTTCTTGGTTCATTAAAGTTTGTTTTTTGGCAAACCTTTCAGCATATTTCATGATTCTATAGCAAGAGCCCAAACTGCCAGGCTTTATGTTGCACCGTTTGAGCTGTCAGGAGTGTTAAACACACATTAATATGCGCCACCATGACTATCTATGTAAAAATCTAATCTAACAGATGTTGAGCTTTAATGCAATCATTTCTCCTTCGCGGCCCTTTCTTGTATTTTTGCGGAAAAAAATCATCTATGTTCACTTAGATATGAATTCACTTCCCACTGCTCTTGCTTCCGTGATCAGCCTTGAAAATTATCCACCATACATAGCATTCAATTTATTTATTACTAACAGAAGTTATAATTTAGAAACGCATTTAATCAATTTAAGTTTAGCCTGAAACGCAGAATAGTGGGAGCACATCTGTTTGACTAAACCTTTTTGAATGTAATAGTTTCCCTATTCTGTACTTGTATGGTTGTATTGCGATTATACTAAAGTAATTATTGGAATAATCACAGTTTGATATTACGTTCAGCGTCGTTCGCTGCATAGATGATTGCGAGGATGTACCTGCTTTGGAACAATATTTCATAATTTGATTTGACCAAACTGAAAAAGATGAAACATGACTGAAAAAAACCCGTTGTCATGGATATTCAATGAAGTTACTTTTTTCCAGTAGGAATTCTTTAAAATTGTATTTATTATTCTTGTTCTTTTACAACAGCAATGTTTGACTCCAGTGAAGCACAGCTCCTTGTCTGTGGTTGCTTGATAATAGTATTGGCATAATCAGTAACGTAACTATTCTATGTTTTATATATAAAATAACAGCTTATGCAAAACAGCCAGCCAGTGAGTTTGCATTTTACATGTACCTGCATTTATTCCAAGCAATCAAGTAACTTTTCAACCTTCATAAAATATTTTCATTACCTTTGTGATTGTACGTCGACTTGCAGCTCATTGAATGACACCACCTCGTTTTAACCAGCCATGGCAACCTTGAGGAGGGTGGCAGGAACCATGCCGCACAAAACAACTAAAAATGTGCTGACTGCTTTACGGCATACATCACTTACCCCGTTTCTTATTTTCAACATCATCATATCAAATTTAGATTGACTACTTCATCGCTAATGATACTTCACACAGCCACTTGAAACAGAAATGTGCTTCAATCCAACTGCAGGCGACGGAGAGATCAGGATTTTACGACGCTATGCGCTGGTCCTCATGGGAAACATTCTTCGTTCTGGCAAAACAGTAACACTTTTGTCCACACTGGCCAACGAAATCAACCCAATTGTTTTTAAGTTTTATGCTTTTCTGCAGTGTTTACACGGCTCTAATCATCAAATAAATGCTTTCATCAGTGATCTGTGTAAAATCATATAGACAAAGAAATTCTGAAAAGAACCTTGTTGACTGCATGAAGTCTCAAAATCTCAAAAAGCAAGCCCCGATGCCTTCATTAGGAGAAATTAAATAACAGTTAAGCAGTGTTACTGGCATATATTAGCCTGGAACCACAGTGAGATCCATCATCATTTAAAAATAAAAACATAGAATTATGGGAAACCACTGACCAGTCGACCAAAATTACTGTAAGAGAACCTCAAAAACTCATTCAGGAGACTGAACCCAGAAAATCACTGCAAGCCTCACGTTCCTCAGTTGTATTCAGTGTTCACGACACAACATTAAAAAAAGACACTGGGGTAAAACTGAATACTTTATGTCGAAAAACTGAAATGTCTGCACCACGTTTAAGATCTAAATGATCCACAACACTTTTAGGGAAAAAGATGGAAATTGAAAGTTGGTTTAATGTTAAAAACAAAACAAACAATAGACAGTTAAACAATATGGTATGTAATCTATGCTCGGAGGCTGCTTTGCTGCTTTGGGAGGGGGGAGTGATGGAGCCAGGATGTAACGTCTCACAAAGTCCTAAAAGAAAATGTCCGGCCATCACTTCACTTGACGATCATCAAAAGCACACCAGCAAGCCCCCCTCTAATTTTCATAGCATTGTGCATAACTACTTGTTATTACACAAAAAAGGGTTGAGCAAGTTATCACAGCCAATGATTCTCTTTTTATTTGATCTAAGTGGCTAATTAGAAACACTGAAGATAACAGTATTATTCTTTTACTTTAACTGCGAGTGTTATAAATAAATCTTTTTTCTTTTCTTTACTACGCTCTAAAATGAACTAATACACAACTAATACACATCATTGATTCTGGGAAAAGAGCCTCTCTTGGGGAAGATTTAATAAACGGGAATCAAAATGTAAGACAAGAGCTGAAACAATAATTCAAAAGCAGCTATTTCGTGTGTGCTCCATCTGAGCTGTTTGAAAGTAAAATAAAATAAAAAGACTTTTAAGTTTATATTAAAGCATGTTTTTAATCAAATGTTATTATTGTTATTAACGCTGAAACTCTGTTTGTCCTCCACCAACGTGGGATTTCTTACCGTCCTCGTTTTCATCTGTTGTGTTTGCCTTAGAGACCGGCTATATAAAGCTCTTTATTTGATCATTATTTGACAGGGATGTTTGGCTTAGACTGTGTAATTTAACATGTAAATAACAATGCCAAAAGTAACAGCTGAATTTAACGTGTAGACGGGAAAAACTTGCTGTGTAGGTCGTTTACCTCCCTTGGTGCATGTTCTGGTGTTTCTTGTGTAAAATTGTCAACCGCACCCATGCCTGTCTGTGTGTGTGTGTAAATGGGAGAATGACTGCAGAGGTACAAGGGAAAAGGAAGGAGGGTAACGCTGAGTCCAATCAGCCAATCGGAAAGCAGATTAGGAGGCTGGTAGAGCTGCAAGAGGGTGTGAGGCGAAGCTGTTACCACAGAGGAAGAAACGGAGAACGAAAACATCTTTGGCTAGCAACATGGCGACCAATCACAATCCATAGACAGGCCTAAACAACTTTATACCCAAATAGCCCTGCCTGGTATGTGTGTGTCTGACACAAAAAAAAAACTGCCTGCTTCAAGGATTTTTGGCAGCAGGCCAAATGTGTGTGGGTGTGCATACGTCTCACTCTGAAGACGACGGGCACACTTCCCTTCTAATTTGACACGGTTCACTGTTTTGGCACGCAGTCGCTGCCTCCCCGACTCTGTGGATGTGAGCGCGTGCTCCGCGGCGCGCGCTGGGCGTGACTGACGGCTCTGACCTTTTCAATATGCCCGCCAAACCCGAGCTCCCCGTCCCAGCGCAGACATGCCTGTGTCAACTCCTGCACTGCTGCATGAAGGTCAGACTCTGGCACCGTTTGGCACGTCCACAAAGGCGCACACCTCTGCACGGTGCGCATGGAGTGCTGTCCCCCCCGATCCTCTCAACAAATAATACGTTCCTCCGCCTCTTACTCCTGGTTGAAGAAATTAACTCATTATGGTGATCCACAGTAGGCTTAGTCAGACTCGTGGGTTTTTCTTCCTTTGTGCTGTCGTTAGAAGCAATAAATGCGCTTTCCCCCTTTTTTGTTGGGATTTTTTTGTGATAGAAGACTTCATGCGACTGGAAGCATAGATGTTTCTTTACCTTGTTTTAAAAAACACACACCCTTTTTAAATGTGCTTGATATTAAACTTGACTCGAATTGTCCTGTTTTTGGAGTACCAGCAATATTTTTATTTCCTGGATTGAATTGAAAGATATTTTTTCAAACATGAATTTTTGACAGGCCTTTTATAAACTGTAAAGTTTGCGTCATGTATTTTGGGTATCCTTCTGGAATCTTCTCACTACAGTTTGCTAACACAGTGGTAAAGTTGGCCTCAGCATTGTCGTAACCTGTTTATGTTTTTTTTTTAAAGGTAAAAAAAAAAGACAAGATATAATGATGTGTTTACTTGTTTCGTTAAGGCGTTACATCAGAATCAGGTTCGCTTTGAGCCGCGCATCTTGAACACACTTATATCAGATGTCTCTCTGGGGATGTGTAACGTAGTAACCCTCTATTCGTTTACATCCATTTGCTTGCGTGGCTCCATGTGTGGCTCAGTTTTGTATGTGTAATGGTCTCCTCTTACAGTGCTTACAGTCCGTTTTGTCTGCACACACACTGACCATTAGCTGTCCACCATCCATAATGTATAGCAGTGACCTTTCTGCACGCTGCGCCCGTAGGCCTATAAGCCATTGTTTGGTGTCGTATTGATTTTTAGCCCCCTTCGCAGATGGAGACGGTGATTTGAAGAGGGGAGAGACAGAGCGGTGCTGTGTTTTGTGAAAGGAGACGAGAAGGCCAGTGCAGTGGAGTGTAAAGAATTGAAAAGGTTCTGTGTGCAGAAGGACACAGGCTTCGGCACATACCTGTAGCCTCCTTTTCAGGGGAGTTACTGCAATGAAAGACAGGGTCAGGTCCAGTATTCCTGAATAGAGCAGCTCATATAAGTGCCACCTATACACAGCCCATTAGACAGAGTGGTGAGAGCAGGGCTACAAAGTAAACAATTTAAGCAGAAACACTGAAAGATTTTCAGCATTCATCAAGCTCCACTTGGGAGTGGAAAAAAAAGGACGGCACACAGTGGGGGGAAAGGTGCAGACTGTCAGGATTTCCATCTGCGCTCCTTCCCTGTAATCTGTCAGAGCGTGTGTTCGTTTTATATTCCTCCCTCTCCAACTGACAACTAAAGTGGAGCTACACAGAAGAGGAAAATGGGAAGTAAAAAATGTTTTTGGTCTCCAACGGTGATGGGGCCAGAGGTCGCCTGACGGATGATGGAGGAGGGGACGGAGGGGCTGAATTGAATTCATCACGTCACTTTTGTTGTCACCTAGAAGACACGGGACATGATCTGTAGGAGGACTTGGGCAGCCGTCAAGACCACAGCACTGAGGACCCCTTACTTATTAAAAAGTAGTAAACTTACCTGACGTCACAAACCATAGCACCACATGTTCCTCAGCACTTTGATATAAAAACATTTTTATAAAGCAGCCTAGAGTCCGTGGAAGAGTCATTTCACTTTCTTTATATTCTGACTTAATATGTTTTGTTGCAGATTTATGTGCTAAACATACAGAGCAGAGATTACTTATGAAGTTGTGGGCAACATATATGTAGTTTTGACATTTTTAACCTAAGATGATGTGAGGTTTGGATATGAAATCAGACCCCTGGGTCATTGTAGTCACCATTCACTGCAGCTGTGGTCTCATGTGACCTGAGCACCTTCCTTCACGTGTTTCCCCAAATCTTTTATGGAAAAGTGTAAACAACTTTTCACTAGATTTTTAAAACTATACATAAAGGCCAGTAGGGGTGTGCGATACGACGATTTTAGATCGTGTACGATTAGAATGTGTTGACCATCTAAGAAAACAGAGATTTTGCAGTATCGTCTACGTAGCACATTCTATATGTTATAGAGCTAACCACTCATTGTATTGACGACTGGAAGCTCCGCAGCGCAACTCTCCAAACAACCTAGTTCCCAAAAGATCACACAGGTGAGCTGATAGCGGAAGGACTGAGGGATGCTCTTCAATGCTGGGGACTAAAAGAAGATACGATGACCTGCATGACTACAGACAGTGGGACCAACATGGTTAAGGCTTTGGAACTTAACAACTGGATCCGTCTGGGCACAGACAGCACAAAGCAATCGGTAAGTAAACTATAAATTAATAAATAAAATATAAAAATCTGGCATACTATGCTTAACATAACTGGATCAGATGATATAAGCAAGAGCAATATGCTCAAACCATAGACTGTAAAAAATAATAAGTTATTAATGAGTTGCCGAATAGTAACAATATTGACTCTGAATAGGGGAGTGTTGTATTAGTCTATAATTGATATAATAAACATAAAAAAAACTCTTGAATAAACTCAAACAGAATCAAATAATGACTTTGCTCTGTATTTATTTTATGATTTCAAAATTAAAAAAAATATTGAAGTACTTTTTATTCACTTTGTTAATAATTATGTCATTAAAGTAATCACTTTCGCTGAAATCCGTTAGATAGGAACATTAGACAGTTACAGCTTCAAAACTGCTTGTTTAATCAATACATGTGGTTAATATATCATGTTCATGTTTTAGAAAAAGTGGCAAAGACCCCCGTGTTGATCGCATAACATCCTTTACCAAGAAAGTTGTGAGTGCGTTCTCCTTCAGCTGGAAGAAGAAAAGGGACTAGAGTCAAGCTCAAACAGAACTCAAACTACCTCAACAAGAACTCCTCACAGAGTCACCAACCCGATGGGATCCAAACCTGCCATGATTGAGAGAGTTAGCCAGGCAGCTCGAAAAGATCTGTGCATTCCACCAACAAGTTCTCCCTCTGAAAGAGTATTTAGCGCAGCTGGCAATATTGTAACTTGCCACAGTTTTTTTTGTACACCAGGGTTTTAATGAGACATTTTCCTTCCTCCCAACTTCCTTAGTTTTGGATTCACAATTAGCCTCCTTAGCAGCCATCATTTGTTGCGTCCTTCTTAAGGAGGGTATCAGTGGCTGTCCAGTCGGCATTCTTGTGACTCTGTGGGGCCATTTAAAACCTTTGTAGTCGTTTTGAATTGATTACATGATTATGGTGTAATACCTTGATTTTCCTATAATCAACTACTTTAATACACTGTAAACCCAAACAAGTAAGCAGAACTTTAAAAAAGTAAGGCAATGAATTCCCTCATGTTTTTTGAGTTCATAAACTAAAAAAATTGAGTATATCACTGCATATATATTTTGAGTTCATGTTAAGCGTAATTTTAAATTATCATTAAATTAGATTTACTAATTTAGCCAACTCAAAAATGTTATGTTTCTGCTAGTCAGAATATTTTATTCATCTGTCTCATTGCAATAAATTAAGAAAACGTAATAATTTCAAGCATGAAAAGTCGATATATATTTATGTTTCAAGAACTTAACATTTATTAGTTTCTCCAATCAATGCTTTAATTACCCACATCTCAAAAATAAAGACCTGTTACAGCTCAAAATCATTTACTGGCAAACTTAAAATATTTCCGGCAACTGATTGCCTTAAAAATAACAAGCACTCTTGATTTAAAAATCCCCCCAAAAAATACATACAATTAAAAGTATACATATATATTTTTTTGTATCCAGATGTTTAGTAGAAACAAGTCTTTTAGCAAACAAATATCTGAAATAAAAAAAATTAAAAACACAACTAAATAAATAAACCAACAAATAACAAGTTTACTTCCGGCCATTTTGTTTATGCTGGTACTAAGAAAGGAAAATCTTCATGTCTCAAATAGCTTATAAACAGTTCATAAACATTACCAGGGGTGCATAAGCAAGTCTTGGGTCCTGAACACAAATTTGACTTTAGAGAGATTTTCCCACTCCTGTCCCTTTCAGCAAAAAATGAAACAAACAAAAATAATATTGTTAAATTCAGTTTAACAACTAAAAATATTAAGACAACAAATAGAGAGACTGTGTGCTATTTGGCTGAAAGCCCTTGTGGAATATTCTCTAACAGAGTGAACCATCAGAACCCACCACTCATTTTTAGATCTCGAGTTAGACACACAACATAACATAATTTTTAAACGTCTGCAGTTTGGGTGAAAGATTAGAGTCATCAAGACCATGCAGAATTTTTAGCGTGAACTCAAAAGTGTTTGTCAGTCCTTGGGGATATCTGAGATGTAGTGCGTAGATTAGGCCGAAGATTACCACAAAGGCATCAGCAAGTCAGGTCATCAGCACCACTCCAGACAACCTGACTTATACTGGGGAGGTGCTTCATCCATCCTATTCAGGTGTTGTGGATGAGGGTTAAATTTAAAACTTGTAGGCCCTCGAGGACCGGAATTGCCTACCCCTGCTCTAGGACGACGAAAAACTCTTGCTGAGTGGTAGTGAAGTGGGCTTGTGGTGTCATCACTGACGGTTGTAAGGAGGACTGATGCATCCCCAGGTCTGGCTCATCCTTAGCATCCTTAAAAATTGAAAGGGAGATCATATACGAATTACAATTTTGATTACAGTTGGACGTCACATAGATAACAATAATACACAAGTCTGAAAAACTCCTGTTCATTCTGATGTGTTTTAATCTAGTTGCTGAGGAACGTTAGATGACTTTTATGTATTCCACAGGCTAATGACACCCCACTTGATTTTCTTAGCGTTTCATTTTTTTGATGCCTTAATGGGCGGAAAATTACAATTCACACTCAGAAACGTTGCCATAGATTTGTAGTTGAAACACTGGAACAGATACAGACATTCCAGTGTGTTGAAAATAGAATGAAAATATGAACTGGTTACTCACCACAAATGTTCTGAAAAATCCAGAGACTTCCTTGCGTAGATACACAGGAAGAGCCTGAAGAACAGTGGTACACCATGTGTGGACATCATGTAATTCCTAAAAAGATTAAAATAGTGACACTAGTGACAAGTTTACTAACCAAACCCAATGCCACATGGCCCCAAGTAATTATAAATGAATTAATTACCAATATCTCCACATAAACCCATTAATAACCATCTGACTGGTGCAATTGTGGAATTCAAAAGTTTATATGAACCATCAAACTCCCAACATTACACTAAGACTCTACTGTGAAATGTATAATTTACCTGTGTATCATTAAACATTTCTGCATAAGCACCTGCAGTCTTTCCAGTTTTGGAAGCCTTCTGTCTAAATAATGTCAGACGATGTCAAGCTCAGTTAGTTTGGTCAGTTGGTTGCATGTACCTGCATTGAGGAAAGGACAGTAACAGCAATTATTTATTTCAAGATGAATGAAATTAGGCAATACTACACACAATGGGACAGGCAACAACAAATATAAACAGAAAAAATAAGAAAGTGACCTAAATTAATTAATTTATTAAATTTGTTTAACAAGGATAAAGACAGAATAAAGCGTTTACTACTATTACCTCAGACTGCATATCAAGAGCCTTGAGCAAAGTTAGGCAGAAAGTTAATCTCTGCACACATCGGCTTGTTGATGTGGGGTGTGAAGGTTCATTCTCAGGTTTTTTTCCTCTACCTTTCCCAACATGTACAGCGACCTCCTGACATCCAGCCCTCCTCATCTTGCTTGTGTAATTGCCCATTTTAAACTTGGTGCTGTTCTTCCAACCTTTCCATCCATTGTCAGATTGAGCTTCTCTTGTCTGAAATGTGTAAATGCAATCATCATGAAGGCATGGCGGAGGGCTAATTTTAAAAAAGTGGCCGTGCTGCAGTCTGCAACGTTTAAATAAATGTTCTAGTGATAAAAGCTGTACACACCTTACAGTGCCAATCATACTTGTTCCAACAATCTGAAAACACACAAAGAATATTGTATTACAGGACACGTGTCATAATTTCAAACGATCATACCCATCATACTAACAGTGAACAACAATATACACAAACAGATCAAAACAAAGTAGATGTGCAGTATGTCTGTTAGACTATTCAAAGCATTTTATTTCACAAATAAGTCAAAGTTGGGTAATGTTGGGCCCGTAGTATCAATTAATTCTTATCATCCTCGGTCGGCTCCAGTCTTTCTGCCTGAAGGGGAAGTGCACGCAAATACTACAAAATAATATGTGAGCGCTTCAGACTTAGTTTTTAAAAGTAATTTATTAACCAGCCAACATTTTAACATGCAAACTATTAACAATCCAAGCAAAAATAAAATAATAAATAAATGTATATAAACGTGTGTGCCTGTGTGTGTGCGTGTGTGTGTCTGATGTTTAATATATAAAAATGTTTAATGCAATTAATTTTATTGTTAATTTGTCCCTAAATTGATTGATCTCTTTTTTCCTTTCAAAATAAGATAAAAATTCATGTTTGATCTATAAAGGTTTCTGTAACTCTTGAGTTAATCATCTTAATTAACGGGTAGATGAAATGTAAAATGTTCATATTATTCAAACATTTCAAGTTAAATCAACTCAAAAAGAAGGAAATAGCTCCTGGCACTCAACATCTTTAGGAAAGTACAACTTTTAAGAACATTTTAAGTTCACACTACTTAACACAATTACTTATTTTGAACATTCGTGTTTACAGTGTACTTAATTTTTTGTAAGTCTTAATTAGGTTTTCATTTCATTATCATCAAAGTGACAAGAAATTAGATTTTGTCATCTTAATTCTCAGTTTAATGGATCTAAATAACACAGCACCTTACAAACAGTTTAGGCAACAGGAATGATTACAAATCGCACCACATATACACTTAATGTTTTCATGGCTGAGTGACTAAGAAAAAATGTGTAAACTAAAAGAAGTTTAGGTGGGAGTCTTAAAGAAACATTAAACAGTGCATAAAAAAAGGGCTGCTCAGCACCAGACCTTCAGTTATTCCTTACCTGAAGTCTTTTAAGGACCTACTGAAAGTACTGAAAAAAAACGGCTCCAAAAGGATTCCAGCAAACATAAACTAGCATGAGCGTAACACACAGAAATGGCAAGGACTAACAAAAGACCAAAAAAAACGTCCACTAAGTCAGGAGTGGCACTTACAGGCTCTCCTTGTGGTCTCTTGAGGAAATATTTCAAATTTGTTCAAGGTTTTCCTTATTTCAGTAACGTTGGGCTTTCTTTTTTTTTACAACAGCCTTGAAAATGTCATCAGAATTTCATAATTTTTAAGAAACATGTTCATATTTAATCAAGTAGTATGATTTTGAAAAGTTATTTTAATCCTCTATCCAGATTTACAATGTGAAACACATTATATGAAGTAGTAACCAACAGTACGACAGTTTTAGGCCCCTTTCTCGCTTAATTATGAGAATATGCTTACAGCTAACGGAAACACAACATTTAAGATTACAGAGTTAAATCAGAGTAACAAAAAAAAAACATTAATACAGAGATTTGATGTTTAATACCTGCCTGAAGGTTATTGTTTTGAAAAGGTTTGTTAATGTAAGACACAAGCGTCATCAGAATGAAGGCTCTAATTTATAGACGTTTTTAAATACAGACATTTAAGAGACAATATTTTGTTATCAACCTGGTTCCTTGAGATCCCTGGAGATATTAACTGGTGACTAGAAACAAACCGGAAGGTCTAAACTCAATCTCACAGCCTGTTTAAACACCAGCAGGGCATGCCGGCGCAGTTATCAAGTGAAGATTTAAAGTTAGGGTTTTGTAAAGTGATGTCAGAGAAAACACAAAAAAAGGCAGAAATTGATTTAATGGGAAACAAAATTCTCCGTTTTATTTTTCTGAGCTCAACATTTCTGTCTGCTCTGAAATATAAGAGATTAGGGAATGTTAGCTACCTCTTACATGTTAAGGGACAGCCGATGGTCAAATGTTTCCTATTTCACCAAAATGAAAAAACATGTTCCATACGTCTAAACGTGAGGCAGTAAGGTGATAGTTTGTGTAGCATGATATGTATTCCCCTGTTTCATGAACTATTTTTTAAACCTGTCTAAACTAGGCTTGGCTAGATTACAATATGCTTAATGAGATCAATGGTGTGGGACTAAAAATACATTAATGTCACCATAAGTTTTTTTTTTTTTTTTAGATTATATGCTTGAAATGTGGGAATTAAAATATGAAATAAATAATGTTACCTTTCTAGTCACGTAATCAATCATGTCCCCAAATCATAAAAACCTATTACTTGTGGCAGAAAGTCACAAAAGTTATTCTTGAATCTTGTAAATATATGCTGGCCATAGTTTTGCAGTCCAGAATTGGTTTGCTTTACGGCGTACGTCACTTCCCCCGTTTCTTATTTCAACATCATCATATGACATTGTTTTGATGCAATTAGATTCATCACCTCATCGCTATTCATCCTTCACACAGACGCTGGAAAAAGAAATGGGCTAGACCTCATGGGAAATGCAGTCTTCCTTCAGGCAAAGACACCACCGCTTTTGTCCACAGCGGCCGCAAAAATCGACCAAAACTGAAACTTCTTTAGTGTTGCTTTAAAGCTTCACACTATTACAATTTGGTTAACGATAAGCCAGCTCAGCCGAATTTGGTGTATTTAAAGTAGGGGACTCAAGTTTCACTGTTTGAAAGATGACTACTGTAGTTACCACACCTGTGAATGTAGGAAACATTCACTGAGAAGTCTTTATTACATTATGTCAGAGTTTGGTTCATAGAAAGATGAATTTTGAGTGCAATGTTAAGTAAAGCCAATTTGATTGATTCAAAGGACTCTTTAACAGAGACACTACAGCAGCGGTGATCACTCGGTTACTACAGGGAGGAAGAGGGTCTGGGGGGACGGGGGTGCTGGGCATGCCAAGGGTGGAAAATAAGTGGCTGCCTGCAGAGCTTTCTAATTCCTGCGGGAGATTGACACCTGAATGTGCTTTCAAGCAGCAAACCGCTGGGTGGCAACGCCCCACCGCCGCCGCCGCCTCCAGCTTTCTGCCATCTCTCTCTCCAACACATCTATTTTCCCCTCCCTGGGCCCCTGCTCTCTTTGCCATCTGACACAGCATAATGCATTCGCCCTAACGAGACATTTTAGCTGAGAAATCTTGCTTCATAGAGTTTATTTGTTGAACGGGATTCACGCACATGTGCTGGGAAACAAATTGTCGGCCCATTAAAAAAAAACTTAAAAAACAAGGAGAAACTTGCAGAGCGGGCCGGGAAAATTACATTCCAGTTAATGGTATGTTGTTAATTATTCAGTTTGCCCCATAAAGTATTCAGGCCTCTGATTTTTTTTTTAGCACATTATGTTTATTAGATCATGATGTGATTATGGTAATTACAGGGCAAGTGCTGTGCGCTTCTAATGCACTTTTGATGTCTTTTTAAGGAGGACGGTGCAGACGGAAGTGTCAGGATTTGGAAAGAGGCAGCAGATCACTCCGGTATTTATACAGGGGGAAAATCTCGACAAGTTGATTTGCATTAAAATTCACAGTGAGAGAGTGTGAAGCCTTCCATCCCCAGTATTTACCTGTCATCCAGTTGGTGTTGTCTCATCTTCTTATCTTATTTCTTATATATGTGATCACCGCTGTGACATTATTCTGCAGTTTTCCACATTTTCTGCTCATTCATCACGTATTCAGTAAAGTCTGGGGGTTTACGGGGGGACAGAAGAGCTTCACAGCAGGGCCTCCATTCCATTTGTCAACATAGGGATTTCAAGCCCGACGTTAAAAGCCAACTCGGAGGCATCCGCTCTTTTCGCAAACAAAAGCCGGAGAGGCAGAAATGTGAAATCCTACCTTTTCTTCTCACGCTGAGCTCACCTTTTCACCAGCGGGTGCTTTTCGGCACGCAGCTACATGAGGTTACTTTCTTTTCAGAAGAGATGTCAGACGAAAATGAATGACAAACACTTACAGAGTCTCCTCACGCAGCCTTGAGACAGCACTATTTGTGTGAAAAGGCCCCCCTTTTTTTGTATTATTTTCCATTCAATTTCCTTTCTCGGGTTTTATTTTTTTTTTACATTCCTTCCTTCCTTCCTTCCACAGGGAGTTGTATTAATGCCATAGCTCTGAACGCTTCCAGACGCTTGTTTTAGTTGTTTCTAAGAAACAAACCCCGTTCTGATATTCTTCAGCCGTGCGAAGAGCTGGCGGATGAAACCAACCAAAAGATTTACACCAAACAACGTCTTTATTATATAGACCCAGAGCTGGACCACCAATTATGTTTAGAAAATCAGCGCTGTGAAAAAATCTATTGTAACTAAAAGCGCTTGTTGTTGTTATTTCGTCTAATTGTTTGGCATTGCCAATTTTTCGGACTGTAAAAAGATATCTTGAGTAAATACACCTGATCATTAACAGCGCTGTAAAACCAGGAAATCAGTTTTACTGAATAACTTTGACAACACAAGTGAAATGAAGCATCGCAAAAAGTAGTACAACATCTCTCAGTATAAATAAATTCCCAAACATGAAAAACAGAGTAACTGACACTGATCCATCTGGAAAAAGAGTTATAAAACCATTGCTGAGGATTTCGGGACTTCATTTAGCCACAGCTGTAACTTTTATTTACAGGACGAAAGATGAGGTAAACCTTCCCAGGAGTGGCTGTCCAAAGAAAAGTACTCCAGGAGGGCATTAACTAACTCAGTCAGAAGGTCACAAAAGAGCATACAAAAACACATAAAGCACAGCAAACCTGACTTGCCTTTAGGATCAGTGTTGATAGTTCAAATACGAAAGAAAGTGGGTAAATATGCCATCCATTAGGGAGCTTCAAGGCCAGATCTTCTACGTTAAGTTATTCGTTGAAGCACAAATTCTTCTACTCAACAGAAAATAATGAGGGCAAAATGTCCCTCCACGAGTATTTAACCTTAAACTCAAGTTCGCTTGGATTATGCAGCAGAGCAATAATTCAGCAGGTCCACCTCTTCCTAGTTAAAGTCTGATTTTAAAATCCAATTGGAATGCAGTGGCTTGACTGTAACAAGGCTGTTTATGCTTGGAAACCCTCTGACGTGCCTGAGGTAAAACAACTCTACAGAGGAAAAACAGGTCAAGGTTTTCCCCAGTGTGAGATAAAGCTTCATTTCCAGTGGTCAGTATTGCAGATGCGACAGATCTTTGTCCAGATAGCTTCCTTTCACTCTCGTCTGACGCTCCCCTGCTGACATGTGATTGATATGGTTCTTGTGTTAAAAATCAGTTAAACATGCATACCTAATAAAGTGGCTCTTTTAAAATGCCTGGATCTAACGCGTGCTGTCAACGCCGGACCCCCCCGTCCGCATTTAGCCCACCATATGGCTCATGCAGATAGCTTTCTTTGGGTCATGTCTTGGCGCGGCTTTAATTAGCGGATTTGCCGCTAATAGACGGAGCTGCTTAGCTGGGATTGGGGCTTTTGCGCGCGTGCAGCCACACCCGCTTACACGCTCTTGCACACGCCCGCTGACATGCTTCTGACTGGGCGACAATGAGTACAACGGAAGCTGTAACCTTGGTAACTGTCGAAAATGGATTCCAGGGTTGGAATGGGCCTGGGCCAATTAGAGGCGAGACAGACAAGGGAGATGAAGGGGTGCACACAGCTGTGCTGTCACACACACACACACACACACACACACACACACACACACACACACACACACACACACACACACACACACACAC
>JAVLVB010001216.1:5497820-5530855 GCA_032876305.1 Orestias chungarensis | reverse complement strand
CACACACACACACACACACACACACACACACACACACACACACACACACACACACACACACACACACACAAACACACACACACACACACACACACACACATGCACTTTTCCACAGTTAGCACCAGCCTACAAGTTACAACCACAAACCTCTGTGCGTCTCAGTGGGATTTTGTGTGACAGAGTAACACTTCGTCACTTCACAATTGGGATGCATGGTTCTATGTTTTTGTTCCAAATAAATACAGAAAAGTGTGACAAGCATGGCAATTTTCAAATGTTCACCACCCTAAATAAAATCCAGTCGAACTTAATGCTTTGTAAACGCACTCGATGGGTAGGTGGAGCCTATCTTTTGGAATTTAATCTCATTAAACTGTAAATCAGTAAAGACGGGTCAGGGAAAAAGTTGTGGCGAAGTTCAGAAATGGTTAATTAATAGAGGCCCAAAAAATATTATCAAATAAGCCTCATTCTTGATATGAAGAGGAGTGAAGCTACATGTAGATCAGAGGAGAAAGCAGACTAGAGGCTATAGGAGAGGCTCACCTTCCAGCAGAGCAGCAGCAACATATATACAGTGAGTTACAATAAAATATGTCCTCATCCAAGTCCAGATCTAAATCCAATGAATACCCTCCAGCCAATCTGACCGATTAAGGCAAAGCTGTTAGAGATGCACCCCAAAAACAGTCGCAGCCACAATTTTACACAACACAAACACCATGTGAAGCAGTTCCAAGCATCTGATCAGCTTTGCCAGATACTGGTTGCAGCAATGCGGATGCTAAAACTGTACACAGACTCTGGTCTACACACGCTGTAGAGAAACACCCTAAAGCTTCGCTGAAAGCTCCACATCAGTGGTTTCCCCGCTGTCGCTGTCATCCTGATATCCATCCACACAATGAGGGACATAATGAGACAGTGAATGCATCGTCTGCGTTAATTCCCGCTTGATTCAATGTGTCGTGGCTAAAGAGGGCAAAAGGAGGGGCAGGAGAGGGAGGAGGGTGGAGGCAAAGAGGTAGGACCAGAGAGGGGGAAAAAGAATGGAGGAAGCCTGGAGGGACACCCCACTGAGGCTGCCTTGGGGCTCAGAACAAACACATGCGCACAAATTCACTTCCACATCCGTCGAGATCAGGAGCAGCGGACACGCACGAGTGCGCATGAACACGCGCCTGCATGTGCACGCTCATGCAGAAAAGTTATCGATGAAATGAAGTGAACGTCCCGAGCAAGCGCAGCGTTACATTCGGTCACAACTGGGGTACGGCGCTCATTTATACATAATAACATCACATTGTGCAAACGTTTCGACTCCACAGTACCAAAGAAGGATGAAATGAATGCTTACAATAAGACGGCGAAAGGTTGCGTTCCTTTAGCGCAATAGACCAAACACTATTACTTGATACCCCCTATGACCTGGAGGGGGTTTACTTCCATTTCTCTGCAGCTTTCGTAAGGTTTTAACGTTTTAATATGGACTTTGCTCATGGCTATTTAGTCTTGTATTTTCCACATATTTAACTTATGAACACAATTTGTCTTTAATGGATGCTAATAACACGGTAGGACTACAAACAAGTGGAAATTAGCCCCCCCAAAAATAAACTATCGAATACCTCAACAAAGATGAATTAAAACCACATCCCAAAGAAAGTCTCACTTGTTTAACATAAATACATTATGGTATCCTTCGGCAGGGGACACAAAGATATGTTCAGGGAACTTTTAACACTTGGACTGAAGCAATTTTAAAACCCTTCAACAACATTGAAGCTATTTTTTGTAAGTTTCTGGACAGTGATATTTGATTTAATCAGCTTAGAAATAGGGTAAAAGTTCTCACTAGACATGGTCAAGATGTTCATTATTACTATTTACAGATAGAAATCAAATGCTCCTCTATGCCACTTCTTCAGAATGAGGCAATGAGGAGCATTGGTATGTATGGCTCTAGGAAATGCAATTTTGACCTGCATGCAATAAGTGAAGTGACAGGTGAGGGGGGCTATGGAAGTGATCTGGGGGAGCATAAAACTGTCAGATCCAGCTGCATGTCTGCTGAGCAGAAAAGGTGAACTGACACAGATGAAATTGCACAAGAGGTCTTATGAACAGTGTTGATACAGGGTCTTTGTAGAAGAGTTGTCGGGGAAAAAAAAACCCTGATCTGCAACCTTATAGAAAAACAAACAAACAACAAACAAAACAAAAAAATCTGCAATGAGTGGGCCTGGAAGCAAATGTTGTTGACAGATGAAGCTGGAAATTAGCTGCAAAAACCAACAGTATGGTTGGAAAAAAAAAGAAAAAAAAGGCTGTAGAGTTTGATGAGATGATGATCCTGCCAACTGTTGTGTGGAAATGTTCTGCTTCACGGTTGTTTGACAAGGAGCAGCGGTGGAAGCATCACACATTTAGAGAGTAGAGCAGATTTTATTGAAAGAAACAAAAAAAATGAAACAAAAAGAACACACACAAAATATAAATTGTTAGTTTACACAAGATTTTCAAAAGTACAGAAACAGAAGTAGGAAAATGCCGTGTTGGCTAGATATTACATTTGGGGCTCTTAGGCTTGTAATGAGGTTTTTTTTTCTTCTGCTTTTTACCTCCAAAACAACCAACAGGCAAACACAGATAATACAAGTATTTATAGTTCCACTGATTTTGAATAAAATCTTGTTGTACTGTTTATAGCCACAATTAGGCTTAATTTTGGGGATAGGAAAAAGTCCAGAGAAAGGCTTTTAAACAATCTTTAAAAAACCTACAAAATGTTTCTCATCATGTTTGATCTTGCTTCAAAACAGCAACAGTATGTTGTATAACGTTGCCTATTCTTCAATTCCAATCAAATTAAGTTTGACTTATGTACATGTCAGTGTCTCGATTGTGTAATGATAATAACGTTAACGCCAGCCAGCTTCTTCACTGCTTAGTTGGGAGTTTTTAAAGGTTTCAGACAAACATTTCAATTTGAAGACACATTCATGTTAAAAAAGGCAAGGCAAGTTTATTTGTATAGCACATTTTCGTGTACAAGACAATTCAAAGTGCTTTACATAAGAAAAAAAGATCAGAAAATGAAACAATAAAATCAGCTTTGAATTTAAAAGAAATAAAATAATAATAATAATATTAATAATATTCTCAGTTGCTATATGCACAGTTAAATAAGGCTGTTTTCAGCCTGGATTTAAACAACGGCAGAGTTGAAACCTGTCTCACCTCTTCAGGAAGACTGTTCCAGATTTTAGGAGCGTAAAACTGGAATGAAGCCTCCCCTTGTTTGGTCCTGACTCTGGGCATCAGCAGGAGGCCACTACCTGAGGTTCTCAGAGTCCTGGCTGGTTCATATGGCTCTAACATGTCAGATATGTACTTTGGGGCTAAACCATGAAGAGACTTGTACACAAGCAAGGCTGTTTAAAGGTCTATTCTTTGAGTGACAGGAAGCCAGTGCAGAGACTTGAGCACTGGACTAATGTGGTCATATTTCCTGGTTTTGGTCAGAACTCGGGGATAAAAGGTAAATTTACCTTTAAGGACTGTAGATCAGACTCTCACCACAGTTGAATATGATTCCCAAAATCAAAGGTTGACATCCTGATTTTAGTTTGGAAAGATGAATAAAATCAGGTAGGACTAAATTTTTACAGAGAAACATTGCAAATCACCTTATTGATTAATCTTTAGAACAAAAAAATGAATGAAGTCAAATTAAAAATGTACAAATTTGGATTGTACAATTATCCGGTCCAGGCATGCAAAGTCTGTATGTTGTGCTCTTCTAGTTTTACAGTGTTCAGTTTACCATCATCCAACTGATCAGACAACCCTCTTTGCGTTTCTGACTAAAACTGATCAAATGCATTCAAGACTACTTGAAAGATCAGAAGCAAATCTTATCTTTAACGAATGGTAGCAGCTCATGATTTCCAGGGAGCTGTGTTCTCACAGCTTTTATATTGTTTGTACTTACAAAATAAGAATCTGTAACATAGATCTGACAAGGTGTCAAGTCTAAAATAGTGGCGTGAGATCATGTTTTAAGAATACATGATTGCAAAGGCAATTTTGGTCTTGAGTTACTTTAAGCTACACTTCTGAACCTTAAAAACTCTACATAAAAGTGCTAATATTTCAAATAGGTTCTAGCATGTAGGAGGAGCTCCAAAATCCTAACAACTAGTTAAAGGAGAACACCCTGAAGTGCTTTTGATTGTTACGTGCATGAGGACATATTAACATTCAGAGAAGAATCTTTGAATTGGATTCTGGATTTCTAGAACAACTGTTTCCTGGATCATTTATTGTTGCTGTTTTAACAGACACTGGAAAAATAATTGCTGGGTTTCTGTGGAAAACTATAAAAATAGTTAATAAGACCAATGACTTTTGTGCTTTATCCTAACATAAGATCAGTCAACCTAAAGAAGCAGACGGGCTTTCTTCCTCCCGTCCTCCTGTCCTTCCTTCTACATCTCAACGATTTCATCTCGGCAGCCTGTCGGCTCCAGGACTCGGCTATGACTCATCTGTCTGTCACATTCGGGATGCCAGACAAACAGACAGTCAGAGAGTCCGGCTTTATCTCAGAGGAGCGAATCAAAAATCTTAGCAGGAGGCTTCGTCCAAATATTCGGCAATCTGTGCTGTGTGAACCCATCCATCCTCAGCAGTTGGCACTTCTTGCTGGGCGCCTTTTACTTTATCATATACCTTATAGGCTGATTGGCAGTGGGAAGCAATTTATCTCTGACTTAAACGATACATGTGTTGCAAATCTATGATTAGTTTCTACTTGTTGAACAAGTTTTTATAGAGGATGTTTATATGAGGACTTTATGTTTTTGCCTCCCAGAAGAAACTGAGTCACTTATTTTGTCCGTATGACCGACTTAAATAAGTGTTATTATCAACTTCAAGGCATTATTTCATGGGTCTTAGAGATTTTCCACTTTTTGCTCAACCGGTCACTTGCTATATACCAAACCATTAAAGTCTTAAAGGAATGGTAACTAAGAGTATGTTGTCTGTAGGCTGATTGCCTCGTCTATTTATCAAGATATGTTTATGCTCTTCATCGTTCACAAAGCAGATGCCACTATGGTGGAAAGGTTTAGCCTTGAATCCGCCATCCTCAGGTCTATTTAAAAAGGAGTTTTTATTTTATTTTAAAGAAATTACTCCAGGTTCCTCTCACTGTCCAAATTCATGCATGATGACTTATTAGACACTCTTAAGCTTGAGCCTTGAAACCTGTTTCCGCAGGTCTATTTAAATAAAATGTGTTTTTGTTTTTCAAGAGAAGGGAGGGAATAACGATTAGTTCAGCTTGACCTTAACATTGCATACGCTCTGTCGAAGAAGTTGATACATTTCCTAAAGGCCAAGATAAATTACAGCAATATGTTTCAAGCACAGAATGAGATATTTGGTCTTGGAATGAGAGACTTGCACTGGTCCCGACAGTGGCTGGAGAAGTATTGCATATAAATCAGACCCTATACTCACAGGGGTACAAATCAAGTGCAGCTAGTTTTTAAAATAGACAATATCTGGAAAAAACTGCATCTCCCATGAACTATATCCAGGGTAGCAGAGTGATGAATGATGTCTGACTGTGGTCGGCCTAGAGGCCTTGAGGTGAAACCGTGTTGAGAAAACAAGAGGTTTGTGGATCTGCATGTCAGTGTTTAAGACTCACTGTGCTGACTGCGTGTTTGTGTAAGATGGCCTACAGCGAGCGCTGTGAGCTCTTCCAGCCAACTCTGGCTGGAGCAAAGAGGCCCCGTGTGACCTGCCAAAACACACAGCAGCCACACCAGCGGTGAACTCTGTATGGCTGGGGATGGAAGGATTAGTGCGGGAGAAGGGAGGGATTGATGGAGAAAAAAAGAGTTATAAAAAAACAGAAAAGGAAAAACAGAATCACAGGAAGTCCAGAAATGAAGGAGGGACAGAGAAAAGCGCCTTCAACAGATACTGTTACTGTTATGTTGTGGTAACACTCGACCCATAACCTGTACTTAAAAACCCTTCTATGCTTGTAAAACCACCCAGCCATAAAATGAGATGTACTTGAAGTCGCTGTAACGATTTGTCAAAGTATCAGTTTCTCATTAATTGTGATTGAAATTCCTACAACACCAACAATTCATTTGCTTTGTGATGGGTGAGACTGTGTGAAATGAAATTCTGTTACCCTGTTAAACTATGACTTCTAATATTACTGTTGGTAATCTGCCTCTCATTTCAGAGACATGGGAGGACACAATGTCATAGCAAAATATACTTCAACATTGGTCGACCATACATTTCCCATCTTATTTGAATGCCAGAGATGACTGGCATTTATTCTTATAAATATGGGATTCCAAGCATACCTTACGGGACATGTTAGGTGCTTAAAACCAAATTTAACACCTTATTTTCCTCTAACTCAGATAACAACCACCCTAACATTTTGGAGGCACCAAATCTCAAAACGTTAAATGATTCCTTTAAATATACATACAAATAAGATTTCTGAAAATAGGTGGTGACACGATGCAAATTTAACTTAGCCGTGACTTGACACCAGGGTTTCCACACTCTTGGTCTCGACATACATGTAATATTCAAAACAGGACATACCCTACTCACAAAAAGTTAGGGACATTTGGCTGTCGGGTTAAATTTCAGGATGAGCCCAAAATGCATTCAAACCTTCCCAGGTGAACTTTATGCACCTGTCCAACTGTTAAATGTTTCAGTAGTTTTTGTACATGTTGCTGTTCTCTAACGAGGAGCTTAACGGCAAAAGTCACAACAGGTGTTTGATCCTAGTATTGACCAATAAAGTTCCTGGTTCAATTACAGCTGGTGTTGAAACAGACGTCCTCATCAGGCTGTTCACATTGTGACTAACAATGGATCAACAGTACCTGGCCATTGCAATGCTTCAAACAGGTCGTTCTCAGACGGACGTGGCCACTGAGCTCAGAGTGTCATCAGCAGGTTACAACAGAGATACCGAGAGACTGGAAGAGTTACAGAAAGGCATAGAAGTGGATGTCCTTTGGCCACATCCCATGCTGATGACCACTACATTGTGAATGATGAATGCCGGATGATGAATGCCACTCGACTCTAGGCATGTTTAAGGGAGGTGAGAGACACCCAAGTGTCACCTCAGACCATTCAAAACCATTTACATCAGCGTGGTCGGCGTGCTAGACGACCTGCAAGGGTACCTGACCACACCAGCAGGCACAGGCGTCATCGTCTTGCGTGGGCCAGGGGAGCATTTACGCTGGAAGAGGGACCAGTGGGCCTCAGTGCTGTTCTCTGATGAAAGTCGATTCACGTTGAGCAGAAATGATGGCCGCCAACGATGTTGGATTCGTCAAGGAGAGCGCTGTGCATCAGCCACCCGAAAGCAAAATATCCCTAACTTTTTGTGAATAGTGTATATGCCTCAAATGTTATAACCTGATGTACAATCCCTTTCATGTTTGTAGTAATGTTAAATGTATTTATTTTTTCTAACACAGCAGCACTCATGATACGATGGGAAAATGTGTGACCGCAGCTTTGAAGACTATGAGGGGCAGGGAACCACAACAGTGTTGGATGTGGTAAATAAATGCTGAATGTCTTATGTCTGACAGCTAAGCTGCTGACATACGACAGACGACGTGATTGTGGAAACAAAAATGGGGAGAAAAAAGCTAAAACAAAGGGTGTGAACCTGTTTACAACTCCAAACTGACAGTTTTGTGACCAGTAGTTTTTTTTTTATAGATTAAATTACTGCAACTCCACTTTCCAAGTGGAGCCATCAACTCAGCATCAGTTTCGGAGCTCCAATTTCTTCTGTTGGCAACCGGAGAGCGGTAGGGTGATCAGTAGTCAGTAGATCAGAGAGTCAGTGGATTACACTGTGTCCTCCCAGCATATAAATTGTCTTGGCTGGGGCTTTTCTGTGTGCAGTGAATAGTTGTAGGTATTTGTGTTTTGCAGTTCTAGCTTTAGCTTTCTCTTGCTGTTAGTCTCAGTTGTCTTTGTTGTTTAACCTGTGTTTAACATATAGTGGATGGATACACAGAATATTTTTGGTTTCAGTAAATGTATTTGCTCTTTTTTGGGTTTGAATCTCAATAAAAACTTTGAGCTGCAGGTGGATTTTAAAATGAAAGATGAATACAGTTCTCAAGGGTTACCTACCATGAAGCCCAATGTGGCTCAAATTGCAAAAGATGGGACAATCAGAAAGAAGTGTAACATGAAGTTAAAGTTGAACCTGAGTGTCTGTCAATATTATCTGATAAACTTGGGGTTCCATTTACTTTTGCATCCATGTCTAGGGAGACTACATTATTTACAATCCCATAGAACATTAGTTTTATTAGTACTGTAGACAGAAGATCATGAAATAACTTTAAAACGGCCATTGCTATTAGAATGGCTTCTTTCTGGATCTCCAAGACAGCTCTAACCTTCTCTTTTTACGTGTTTCTGTTCTTTGCGGTGATGGCAGTCTGTTCCCTGATGATGAAAAGCTTTAACTCAGCTGTTTACAAATCCAACAATGCGGTTTTAGCACATCTTCCTTAACTTAGCACAATTTTTCTTTGTTTAGTTTCTTTTATCCTAAAAAAACAAGTTTTCAGTTAAATCCATTTTCTTCTTACATCACATTTAGAACAGAATTTAGATAATGTTTATACCTTTACCAATAAGCAGTGAAAACATCTTTAATGGGATTATTGCAATCAAAACCTTCTTGAAATTGCTAACCGGCGTTTTGTATGTTCTCACAATTATTTTTATGATTTATCATTGGTAAAGAACTCCAGGTCTTTGACATTGTAAGACATTTTACTTATCTCCCACAACCTTTAACTTTGTTCAGCATCAAAACGACTGGATATTAGTTTTGTCTTGTCAAAACTTTAATATTACTGAAATTTAGGAGAAACGTGCTGGTACTTTAAACCTAAACCTGCCAAGGATATGAGATAGGGGGTAGGAGGTCAGAGTTTTTCAAGATAGACCAAGTTAACTTATTGTTAAAACAATTATCTTATCTTATCACATTATTAATGACCTTTTGCAAGCTTTTAAAAGACTTTGCATGTGTTGAGCAAACTCTTCTTGGCAACCTTTAAAAAGACATAAACACGCATTCAAAACCACAACAAGTTACAGTTAATTGTTTTACCCATGTTTGCCATCAACCGTTAAGTATTCTGATATTTAAATGGGCAGAAGGCAGCTCAGTTCACAGACTCAGCCTCTTTTAGAGGCACATTTGCAAGCGACTGTGTTTTGCCATGATTTGACAGCTTACGCTTGAGAGTGTCAGGAAACATGTGGAGGGAGCACCATGTGATTAAAGCCCACAAGGGAACGCAAGTCACATTTTCACTCAACAAAGGAATGCTTGTCCTGCTACCGTATAAAGATTCTTGATTTCACTGTTATGAATATTCCATATAAAAAGAGAAAATGTACTCTTTATACTGTACAATAATCCCTTTTTAAATACCGACATGTGAACCGGTTCCCATCTAACAACGCCTAAAACCTTGTCTTAACCCTCTGTCCATGTCAGTGTAATCACTACGTTTACACCAAGCTGGAAAACTTGTTAAACTTTATCAGAATGATAAAAAAAAAAAATTAAAGTGTGACATGGAGCCAGAACCGGTTACAGAGCTGTTATGAAGAGACTCTGCCTGGGGCAGTAACTGTGACCTTAGTCAGACTCATAACCCTTTTTCTCAGCTGACAGCGCACACAGGAGGCTTCTGTGTGCCTGTGTGGCCTCTGTGTGTGCACACAGGCCCCTCGCACTCTCAGCCACATCCATAATGTTTTATGTCCAGTAGTCTGCACCTCTCCTCATTGGTATAATTTACTGCTGCTTTATGCAGCGTGTCCTGTAGGTCGTCCAAAGTTTAACACCTCTGTTAGATTTTAATGTCTCTCTGACTGCTTCATGCTACTGGTCGGGTTCAGGAACCTTTTATTTGCCTTCATGTATCACTTAAAGTGAATGGAACAATGCGGTTCCTCTTTATCTCTGTATTGCATATCCTTTATTCTCACTATAGATGTGTGTTATCAAGACAAAAAAAAAAAATCTAATTTAGGGGTAACATCAGTGCACACATATTTTTATGAACTGAATTAAACAGAGCAAATAGAAACAGTAAATCAGTAAAACAGTAAATCTTCAGTATAGTTTAATATATTGCTATGCAGCTGGACAAGGAATTGAAAGTAACCTTCTTCCAACACGATAAATATCTCTGAAGATGGTGTAATTTTAACATTTTCCACATGTTTCCAACATTTTCCTGTTTCCCATGGTGTGTGTCCATACGTGTATTTTGTACATGTCACCAACAGATAAGGAAAGTGCTTCAACTCTTAGCAGACCGTTTTATCAATGGATATTTTTTTTTCTTCCAATATGCAACTGAAGTTATAGATTATAAGCAATACAAGGACATCAAATGAAGGTTTTGATTTATCCCAAACATCTGCTCACTCAGTTGTGATGATCCACAACAGTAAAAGCTGGTACACAATGTATTTAAATGTTGTCTTCTGTATTGTGTTTAAATTGATAACCTCTTATTAACATTATGTGAAAGCTTAATTTTATAGGATGTTGTTTTCCAAACCAAGTCATCAAAGATTGATGTCGGCGTTCCACACTAAACACCACGCTCATACGTTTGTCAGTTGTGCAGTTACCTGAGATCTGTAGTATTCATTAAAGTGTAGTTAATACCAGGAAATCACAGCATTCATGTTGTCCAATCCATTACATATTGCACAAAACAGCAAAACCGAGGTATTAGTTGAACCACAACTGGCGACAAATTGAAGAAATCAATGAATACATACATTAGGACCCCTTTCAAATTCCTACAAATGCCTATTTTAATAGTTCAAAGCTTTTAGAGGCTGCAGCAGATAAGTAGCCTTGCAACTTGGTATTTCCTCTCTCCTTACTGCATTTTGTTGAAAGATTTTAGATATGTTCTTTGAACAGCCTTAGGGAAGAGACGAATTACCCATTAATAGTTTGGAGCTATTTTATAAAGCTCAGGCTAACATGAACTAATGTGGTTGTTATAGGGAGAGTCCAGAAACACTTGAAACTATTTCTGTTCTGCTGCACATCCCCCCTTTTAATCTGTCTGCAGTTTACATGCACCTCTCAATGCATCCCAAAAAAAATATTAAATAAAAAGTGTTAACAAGACTTTACTCTCAGAGCCCACGTCCAAGTCTATTACTTGTTCTTTGTTTGTGTGACTTAATCGCGGCCAAAATCTGAGTATTAAACTCAAAGCATCAGCTCGTCCTTGAAAATCTCCAGTTAAATCACTCTCTGATGAGTGACTTAACTGGTTCTGAGTCACATTATTGATGATAATGTAAAGCTGGTGCGAAGCATGGTCTTATTTTACCTCGCTTCACAGCTAGTACGTGTTCAAACATTTACACGCTACAGATTTTATTGACTTTAATAAAGTGAACTTCTTCATATCATGCAGCACCACCTCCATTATTAAAGAACAACCGTATTTGCTTTGATATGTGCTTAGCATAAACAAACACAAAAAAAATAGCCAGCTGAAACATCGCGGGGAAAATCTGAGCCGTGAGATCGACCTGTAATTACAATAGCTGAGAACGTTTTATTTCAATATTATTTTCAGTTTTATTTTCATTTCCCCTTTTGTAGATTTTCTAATTAGGAGTTCGCCCCAAAAATAGTTTTTATCCTAAACTCAATTCAAACCCGCGAAGTTGTGCACATAGTGGTTTAGGGGGAAACTTGAATGGCGAAATAATAAAAGCTTGTTCCAGGCTCACTTCTAATCAGCCTGGTAGCTGTGAGGGTGCGCAGCGTTGACACATTCCTGCATGTCTTCTTTTTTCATCTTCCCCTTAGTTACAACTGAATACATGCAAAAGCATGTCAGAATAATAACACGGAGCATGTTTGTCATCCTGTGTTGTGCCATACACAAAAGCTTTAACAAGAGGTTTATTTACCGCTCCTAGCTGAGAGCTACATGTGCCAATTTTGCCCTCCATTGTAAGGCAGCAGGTGCCTGCCGCTCATGTCAGCCAGACTTGACATAACTTCACTCTGTTCTGCCTATCAGTCTTTCTCCCCCTATCTCTTTGTGCCACCCCAAGGCAGAGCAAGGCGGCGAGGGACCCCGGTAAAAGCAATGATCAAAAGTAGCATTCGGATGCCTACAGGTTCCCCTGACATGAGAGGGAGACGGTGTGGAGGGAAGCTAGACGGCTGAGCGGGGTTCGGGGGAGTCGAGGGAGGGGGCGAGAACAGAAGGGGAGAGCGAGACACACCCTTTTTGCTTTTCAAGCCTGAGCAGAGATGGGTACCTCAAGACCGGGAGTGATACAGAAGAGGGTGCGGGAAAGGATGAAAGGGTTAAGGCATGAAAGCGCAGTGTGAAAAGATACGAAAAAGAGAAGTGGGGGAAAAAAGGATTGAAAGGGAAGTTGGGCTGAGCAGATCAGGATGAGAGTGGTTGGTTTTTAAAAAAAATAATTATTGTATTTATTTTAGAGGAGGGGGGTGGCATTGAAAAACAGTCATAGGTGAATGACTGAAGATGAGCTCAGCTGCCTGCACTTCTATTCAGCGAGAGTCAAAGGCGTAGAGATGTGTGTTTATTTGTGTGGTAGGAAAAGGAAAAAAAAAATCTCTTTGGGGTTGAGGAAATTCTTGATTTGCTCTATTAATATTTTTCTATCTTTGTGAAAAATCTGTTACTTACTTACCACAGTGGCAGCATTCACCTTTTTAAACCAAAGGCTCCAGAGAGGATCAGAAATACACCACTAACAAAGCTGAAAGGATCCATGACTACTGAACATTTTTTCATTTTGCAATGTTACAAATACAAAATCCCTGCATTTTTAGTATATTTTATAGTTAGTTTATCTGTTTACACATCATCTCACAGAACCGGATTTATATTGAGAGTTCATTATCCATAGATAGACTGTTAAAAAACACATGTAAAACACAATCCTTTCTGGAAAAATAAACAAAGAACTAATATTTTCAGTTGTTAATGATGCACGGCTTTTTTATTCAATCACGTAAACCGGTTACGTGATTGTGGTTTTAACACGTTAAAATTTGAAAAGGTTTAGAAAGAAGGAGTACAATTGCGAGAGATTGTTTGTAGTTGCAGCTTTTTGTTTAGGTACCATGTCCTATGGTTCAGCTTGGACCTCATAAACAGGATTTCAGTGGTTCTCTCAGGGGCAATGTTAGGTAAATGATTTACCTTCTTGCTGCTGTTTTGTTCTTGCAGCCTGCATGTGTCTATAGTTTTTATGTTTTCTGCCCCTCCGTGTCAAAGCCCACTGTTGCAACGTTACATGATTTCTCGCTCCCACAGCATGTATAATGCACATCCCAAATTATATTTTACATGTGCGCTTGATCCGCCGCCTCTTCCCTCGCCTCTGGCCCGTGGACCTACACTAACGCTCAAACTCCAGCACTGCGATGCTTTATTTGGTCACATATATGACCAATTTCAAGCCAGATTTATGACTTCCAGAGTCAGGTTATTTCACCAAATCCCCAGACAGGACCCGATTCACAGCCGATGTGGGCAATACCTGCTCTGTTTTCAGATCGGAGAAGCACAACGCTGCAGGCGTGCAAGATGAGTTATAGGGTGAATACCCACCTCCTTGTATTTTCAGCAGCCTACCTATTTAGGTTTTCCTACAGTGAGAGAGAAAACAACGCTATGGGCAACTTTTATTGCCGTCTCCTTCAATTACACCGTCGTCATAAACCAACACACGTTTAATCATAGCCTTTGCCCCCATGATGTACAAGTCCGTTGCGAAGAAAAGCCAGGCCCTAAGAATGAGCACATACATTTCAGAGTGGACAGATATTAGATATGTGTCAATAAAAAAGATATAGGTCAGGCCTGTGCCAACACAGCTCATGAATTACATCAGAGGAAAAGGATGACATGGACCATAACTTATCCAAGTCCACAGGACGCCAATCTCTCCACAATAGGGGGAGGGGTTGAGGAGATCCTTCCCAGCTGGTAGACTCATTTTCTCAAGATCGTCCGAGCTGAAATTCACATTGACCGATTTTTCCATTGGGAAGAAAAAAACATGCATAAATTAACCCTGTTACTATGACACCATTGCACGTTGACAAATTGCCTTAATACCACAGCCAAGTTGAACTTCTCTTTATTGCTGTTCTGCATTAAAGAATGAATGCAGTATTCATTGAAAATGTGTTCATAAATACAAGGCACAAGCAAACCATTTGGGATTTCTTTGTGTTTTCTTCAAGGTTTGGTGATGTCTATGAATTTTTTAAATGTTGTATCTGGTATGAAAAATTTAAATAGATGATGAAATCTAAAGATTTCTGTGGGAAAGTACTTACAAGCTGACATGATTAGTGCAGATAGAGGAAGTATATTATATTGTTGTAACAGTTCGATGAAATATTTACTGATTTGGAGCAGAACAAAAACGTGACTGAGGTTCTGTTTTTATTTTATTCTATGAGAGGTTTCTGGGCCATATTTGTTGCTTGAACTCTTTGTTTGAGGTATGGTTTGAAACCTAACCAAACCAAAGACTGATGATAATTCAAGTTTACGCTGTTTGATCCAAGATACCAAAAACATTTGTTGGGAAGTTCAAGGAATACCTGAAACATCTTACGCTCTCTCCTCACTAACTTCCTTGAACACATGATTTTCTAGTTATGGGTGGTCCTATTTGATATTATATTTTTGCCAAGGCAATGGTATATCTGAAACAGTTAAACTTCTGATCTGATGCTCTTGCAATTAATACTTGCTTCAATTCTCTATATGATATGTTCCGCTGTGAATCTTAAAGGGTTATGGTAGTTCTAACCATGAGAATAATTATTCTGGCCCAACTGGACCGTATAGCACTCATTTCATTTCATACAAACGTGATGGAAACAAAACGTCTTAATAACCTGAAAAAATACAACTAACATATCTGAGGCGAAAAGATAATCTAATGATAATATTTGAAATATAAAGTATAGTAGGGACCTGTATGAAATTCACTGTTTTTTATTCCTTGTTTGCGTAGAGGATAAAAAAAGATGAAAAGGTTTCATCCACCCATCCGTCCATACGTCCATTTTGTCTTTCGCTTATTTGAACTTTGCCATGGGGCAACAGGTGCGCCTCCCCTCTTCTCTTTCTTTTAGAGTGCAAATTTCCACATGCTAGAGCAGAAGTGGTTATTCCAGCATAATCTACTGTACATCTGCCCTGGGATCCCCTTTCAGTAGGTGTCCTTGAAAAACCTTCTGAGGCTCCCAGCATCTTCCTCTGAACATTAGGGTTTGTCACCCACCAACCCTATCGAGGACGTTCATTCAAACAGCTTGTATCTAAAATGATCTATATCTCAAGCCCACAGATGAGGGTTGGCTCTTTCTTCATCATTGCAGACCAATACGCTCATCCGATTCAGACAAAGACAAACCCCATCAAGCAGATATCATTCCACATTGTTTGTGTTGCTGGCGTTGATTGTCATCTTGGCTGCAAACTGCTTCAGCGCATGCAGAATCGGTAGATGCCAACATAACTACATCGTCGGCAAAAACCCCAAAACTGAGACCCTGACACTCACCTACTTAACACTAAGCCTTATGATTCTGCCCATAAATGATACAAACAAGCAGCGCCCTGTACCCCAATAGCATTCCTCACAAAATGCGAAGAGGTAATACCCAATATAATCTCATTTTAAGCAGAAATACCTCTTTTCTAAGAATGAAATAGGCATTTTATAGTCTAAACTCTAAGTCACGACAGTAGAGATGGCGGTGAGGAAAGGCTCATAAAAATCTTTTCACTTTCATCATTTGTAACAGTTTTGGACGGCAGTGATCATCAATGTCATCCCAATTACACGTCTGTCAACTCAGGCAACATTAGCTTCACGAATGATTGTAAAACTAATGTCGTTGCTCACGGAATGTGTTGCAATATATTTCTTGGTAGATTGTTGAGGGAAAATTCATTTCCAGTTGTTCGTGTTGCATATTGATAAATGCCTTTTCAGGGAGCATTGTCTAATTTGGTAACGCAGCTCTAATGCAGATATATGTTGACCCATGCAAACTCGTTCTGCAATTGGCAAACATTACTTACACTTTGCCTCTATAATTGTTGCGCAGGAAATTCAGCACACCACACTGTCTGTTTGATTCATTGTCCAATTAGTAAAATGAAGCCAAAGAAATAAGGCAGGAAGGGCTTTAGGTAGCAGGCGAGGTGAGTAGCACACTTTAGAATGTGTTCTTGTTTGTTTGGAGCGAAATAAAATACATAGAAAGAACAGATACATTATGCACATAATTCATGAATGTTGGACAGCAATACTTGTTTTTTTCCACAACTGAATAAATAGCCACTGAATGTGCTATTTGATTCATGTCTGCAGGTACTGATTCATTAATATATTCAGCCGTTTATGCCTCTGAGCGAAGGCAATTTAATCTGTAACTTAAGGTGAAAGCCAAAGGCTATTCATTCTAAATACTGCCGACGAGACTGGAATAAAGAGTTCTTTTACCTTCAAGCCTGCTGCAGTCATGCTGAGCAAGGACATATCCGTCTCTATTGTATTGGCCAGTAATTAATAGCATTTCAAAAAGTATTTCAAAAAATGCTTTGCGGAAAAAAGAAAGAAGTAAAATAATGTCATAAACATTGTATAAATAATAAATATGTAGTCTCTTGCAAACTAGAACATCGTTAATACTCACACTTGGATGGAAGCAACTTGATGCTGCAGCTGAATCGCCAGGCGAATTGATGGAGAACAGAACAGAACTTCCTGCCAGCTGAGCTGATGGATTTATCAGTATGGGAAAGAGTATGATTCGTTTCTCTGACAGTCTAAGTATTTTTTTGGCATTTACAATTAAGTTCACAGCAAAATAGAGACTATATAAGGAGAGTTCCTTCAGGGTAGCTGAAAAAACTGTCAATAAATGTTAAAATGTTTAATCCCTATGCTCTCCTGGCAGTGGAATCAGGGTCCCTTTGTACTTTTACCCCAGCCCCGACTTTTTTGCTGTTACACTTGTGCTGGAAGGTTAAGATCCTAAAGCTAAGCTGCAGAATTGTATTTTATTTTTCTCTGTAAGTTGCATATGCCATATTTACACCATATTACAGGATAAATACTAAACTCAAAACCAGTTATGTCAAAACTGATACGATATTATCTGTCTACCTCGACCATAAATGGCTTCTCATGCAAACCATTTCAGCAGGAGAAGCAACTGAATCATTTGCAGAGTATAGTTGCGAAATTGGAGAAACCAATTTAAACGTTAGGTGACAGTTTGTCAGAACATAACAGCCAGACAGCTTAAGAATTGTTAACCCAGGAAAACAGGGTTTTAGTTACAAAGTACGCCCCAGAAATGTAACTTTTTTACTAATTCAATACACAATATTGACAACAATCATTATTATTATTATTATTATTATTAATATTATCATTATGGAAACATGACCTACTAACATGCACTAATAGCTAGTGTTAACCTCTTCAGCTATAAGTACTGAATTGGGAACCTTTTTTTAGACATGTACGAGTCTCTAACCGTTGAAGGAAAGTTTTGCCAACTTCTCACCTTTTAGTCCTGAAACATTTCTTGTATGTAAAACCAGTTCATGCCATCAAACAACATCTTAAAAGAACAACTTTAAGCCTTGACTTGGCCGAGGACTTCATTTCTGAATTCTAAACCATGGTGGATTCAGAGGTATGTTTTGGTATATATTTGTGGGTATATATATATTCGATGTACCCTAATGTGATATGATTTAGATAAGTTTAGTATAGTTGTCTCCTTAAATTCATAAAAAAAACAAAAAAAAAACTTTTTCTTGTTTATTTAATTAAAGCTAATGTTTAGTTGTCCAATGTTTCCGTTTTTATTTTTATTTTTTAACCATATCAGTTCCTTATCATAGATAAAGCCTTCAATTAAGACATTCTACAACTCTAGATAGCTTAGGTAATCACCTGCTTTTCACCCCTTACATCTCTATGTTAACTTGGCAATGTTATTTGCTGATGCTCTGGCAGAGACTTAACAGAAATCTAGACCATTAAAGTGTTGGCCAACATCGACAATTAAAGAAACCAGCTTTCACAAGTCAAAGTTACATCTGCTTTAACACGTGTAGATCTATAAAACTGTGCAAAACCCCTAATTAGTTGTTTTTATACACATCTTGAACACCTGTTGATGGAATATTCTCATAAATACACCAGCTGTAGTTAAGATCCCTCTTACATGTACATAGCCTCTGGTCTGAGATACGTGAGAAATCGGCTCCAATGTGAAATCTGAAAAATGTTTTTGATGTCAAATTTGCAGGTGCATTATCGAGAATTGATTCGTCACCTTCTCAGAACATGCGAGTGAGGCGGATAGCCTCCCAGATTGGCATACCCACACTTCTATTCACTTGCGTACAAAACACACATCTGTTTTCCTTTATTTTGCCACATTCTGCCATTCTGAGAATAATCAGGACACAAGAAAGTAATTGTGAGAATGAGATAAAAGACTTTACATCAAAGTAGCAGCATCTATTTTCGGGGCGGCGCTGGGCTTGCAACACAGAATAATTTTGGAGAGAAGAAATATTTAGCCACGGGAACAAGAGGAGAGAAAAACAGAAACACAGATAAGAAGGTGCCCAGAGACAGGGATTTTGATTGAGAGAAGGAGGGAGAGTGGGTAGCATGGTTCGGAGTTGGGGGGTGGTTCAGCTGGGAATTAAAGGCTGGGGGGTGGAGGAACTGCAATGGAAGTGCAGGTAGCCAGTAAGTGGGGGAGAGAGCTAGAGGGAGGCTGGATGAGGGAGTTTGTATTGCATTCGTGTTGCATCAGTTCGGAGTAACGAGATTTGAAGATGCAGGCTCAGACACACTAATAGGTTTTGCGCAGACGTCCCCCTCCGCACACACTCGCACACGGCAGTTCTGCTCAGCAACATGGCTTACTAGCCACTCACATATAGCCTCTGTCGATACCTTTGTGGTTGTATCTGTGTTTCGGACTGACTCTGTGGAAGAAACAAAAAACAAAAAACCCACAAATGACAAGCCTACGCACAAACACGTAAGAGCAAGAAATACCCAGTAATCCCTCAGCAAAGAGGCAGATGAAGACAATGACCTTGAGCCCCAGTGAATGGAGCCATCAGCGGGAGATAATAGAGCACGACAACTCTGCCTGTGCGAATCTAATTTAATCGTTTTCTTTGCGTAAAGCCAGGAATCTGCCACAAAATTTGGGAGCCACGCAGGATTACAAGCCCGCACTCCCCTAGTGGTGGCTAAAGGATACGGCAAGTTAACTCCGAGAAAATTGTTCCCCTGAAAAACAAAGCAAGAGGAAATAAAAAAGTTGGAAAGAACAGACTTTAGGGAAATGTATGGTATCAACGATGGGTCGGGTTACATTTGACCAGGGGATGGTTACTATATAAAACCAATAAATTAAATAAATGTTTCAATAATATGAGGTTGTGTGACTAATGTGTAAGTGATCACGATTCAAATAGGCTTTAGAACTACAGTGTAAACTGGGAGGAATACAGGTATGTAAAGCAAGTACAGAATTACATTTAACTTAAATACCATATATAATATTTCATTGTCAGAGAACCTAAAATTCTTAAAGGTTTCAATCCTAAATAAATCACATTCAGTCTTTCCATTGCTTCTCCAAGCAAATAAATTCAATGAACCCCACTTTTCTGAAATGTAGACTTACGTCTAGCCTACTGAACAGGACTGACTAACACATCTGAAAGATAACTGTTTTTTTGGTTTCAGGACGGCTTTACAATTTGTCAAAGTGATCACAGAACACAAAAATCATAAAAAATGATAGTAATTATTACAGTAATTTTTATTTTCTGTGTTTGAGTCAACCGATCAAGTAAACGCTTAACCGCAGAAACAGTATTTAATTTACCTTTCATTCACCAATTACTATGCTTCGTGTTTAAAGTCAAGTTTGTTCATAAAGGCACATTATCTTAACAAGGCAATTCAAAGTACTTTACAGGATGAAAACTTACAACGGAAACAACACGAAAAACAGTACATTACGTTAGCAAATTAGAGAGAAGTAATTAAGAGTTGTAATCTAGTAAGGATGAATCTATTTTCCAGTTTTTATGAAACTCTAAACCAGCAGGTGTTTGGCCTTGTTTAAACTAAAGTTTTTCAACCGTTTCGCAGATTTTCCACGGATTTGTTCTAGTTTAGAGGAGCAAAATAACTGAATATTGCTTCTCAATGTTGAGTTTGATTTCAGGGTCCCAGAACAGACTCAAACCTAAAGATCTAAATGGTCTGTCAGCAGGTTTGATACAACAAAATATCTTAGAAGCATTTTGGTGCTAAGCTAATCACTGATTTAGTGATTTCAGTGACAAAAACAGCAGTATTTTAAACCGTGTTCTCAGTTGTAACGGGCTCGCTTTTCCTCGTCTTAGTGAGACGGCAAAGGAGCAGCAAGGTTCTGGATCAGCTGCAGCCGTCTGATTGACTTTCTAGGAATACCTATGATAGATAATCTGAAGATTATAGTTTACTTAATAAAAAGAAAAAGTTTGAGGTGTGTTATCCGGTGTGTTGGTGGAGAACAGGATATTTATCTGAGGAGCATCATCCTGGAAACCAAAGAAGCCAGCAACATATGGATGGTTTTGTCAGACTCAGTCTCACTTTGCATGTAATGCAGTTCATTGTGGACTAGCCATTAGTGACAAATACTGTCACTTTAAAAATAGAAGAAAAACAAACGTCAACAGATATGCAGACGGACCTCTTGTCTTCTCACAGCTAGATACTAATGATCAGGTTTTTAAATTACCCTTTTATTGCTGTTGGAAGCTGTTATAATATTTTGAATGGTGTTAAAAACAACCCGCAATAATTTAAAGATATACGTATGTAAAGAAAAACTCAGTAAAATGCTTGTAATGTCTTGAAATTATTATTTTTCTAGGTGCGACACCATATAAATTAAGTAGATAATACTAGATAATAGATCTGGTACAAAAACGACATTTATCGTTAATTGTAATAAAACGTGGTACATCAATCAAAACGTTTGTATTTTTAATTGTTTTGCTTTTAGATAGAACGATTAATCCATATGCCTTAGTTGACTAGCGGATTCTAGTTCTGACTCAGCATTTTTTTTAGTCTGCTCCTCTTTCCTATAATATTGGATTCTGTTATCATTTGAGCCATAAGTGTGCCAGATTTGTTTCCAGCCGGCACACCAGTGCCAACATTTCTTTTTTACTCCCAGTTCCACCTGCTCCTCTTCCAAAGCCCTTCTCTTTGGCTCATTCTCTTATCCATCTTTCAAGGTAGATATCTACAGTTACTTATTTTTGTTGGAGGTCTCTACTTTTCTTTTTACATCAAAGCCCCTACCTACTGTAAGGTACGTAAGCAAACTTTAGGATTAGACTGGTTAGGAGTGTCATGGAAGGAAAGCATCAATTTAGCCTCCATAGGTTTAAAAGAGAGGAACTCATTGCCTTTGCTATGCAGCAAAGTCCAACTGTTGCATAACAGCATCCTCTGTAATGGAGGAGCCAAAAATAAATAAATCTTAAAAGTTTAAATGAGTTACCATCTTTCAGACGTCACATTGTAAACATGACTAATATTAACTTTTTTTTTTGCACAATTTTTGTTTTAACACCAACAAGACAAATGCATCGAAAAAATAGAAGATCTTGAGATCAAAGTTGTTATCAAGAATATCTCCTTAGTATCTCTACTTTCTTTTTAACAGCCGCAGTAATGCTGTTTGCAGTTGTTGTGGTAGCTGCTGAAGATGTCACCATGTAGAAAGTTAACTCAAAGCCTGAGATATTTGCTGTTGTCTACCTTCATAGCTGTTTTGTGCCATGGCCTGACTTCGTTTTCTGGCCATTGGAATTTGAGTTTCCGTATAGTTTGCCTTTCTTATCTTCTCGTCAGGCCGACACACGTCTATAAAAACATTCGGCCTGACAATCTGCTGGAAGCGTCACAGTTTATGATGCAAAATGTTTCTTACTTTTTTTTGATGCCATTTAAGGCCTTTAAAAAAATCTGCGATATTGGTTTTTTATTGACCCACAGAAACCCGTCTTGAAGGACTAAGCATATTCGTGATTAGTTGAAACTGCAGAAGCATTTGGGGGATATTTTGTTGAGATATTCAAATTACAACCTGCAGCAAGAAGGTCTTCGGTTCAAATCTAGGCCTGAGATCTTTCAGTATGAACGTTTACATGTTCTTATCTGTGAAAGCATGGGCTCTCTTTCGGGTACTCCAACTTCCTCCTACATTTGTTTTACCTCATCAACAAGCTATTTCTTAGGAATGTTGTGTTTTCATCCTCATTGTTTTTATGACAAGGTGAGATTATACACACATGCTTCTGACACGACGTCTGTTCAGAACCTCTGCCACGGAGGCCAGAGATGTTTGTTTATGAAAAAGGAAATCAGATCAGCTGCAGCACAGCTTAAACCGTCAGCGCCGCGTTGCTGTTGTGTTGCAACATTCTCCCTCCCGTTTAGTCAAGGCTGTAAAAATAAAGGGCAGAACATGTCCTCTCCTGGCTTTGAGTAATATGTAAATGCACAAACAGCATCAAAAGAAGACGAGACAGTTAAGCCTTCAAATGGCTCGATAAAATTACAGAGAGTGTTTTTAACAACAACAGACTGAGTAAGTTGGCCGATTTGAATGTATAATTTTTTTTTGCCCTTCTTTCTTCTTCTTGTCTTCCTTGAAGCTACAAAACAACAGCCTAGTTTATCTGTTGTCTTCTTTCTTCATTCTATATCCTGCGAGCTGTTAAATCTCTGTTCAGCCCTGGGTTTAAATCTCCCCGGTGAGTGTTTCCCTCAAAGGACCTGCGCCGCCTTTGTTTTATCCTGCCTTCTTTTTGTAAGCTTGTGGGTTCCTTCGGGTCGAGCTGGAACCTAACGTGTAAAGAAGAGAGGCAGGGAATCAATAATCAAAGCTTACGGTCTAGGTGCCTAAAGGCGAGCGGTTTTCTCTGTGCATGGCTTCCACTGAGGATCTTTCGCAGTGTCAGAAAAGGCATCGCTAGTGCTGGGCTGGATGAGCAACACAAAGATCCTTTTTCTGTTTTGAGACCTTCTCTTCTTCTTTAATGTTATTCCAGGTTCTTGTGATCACAAATCACAACAAAGAGGCTCTTTGAGAAGGATGACAGAGCCATGAGGTTACAGTTAATCGTATTTATATATAAAGGTGAGGGGTCACCCCATAGAAACGAGCAGCACTTTAGATCTCTTTAGTGTATGACCTGAAAGACAATGTTTTGCTCCTTTGAAGTGACACATGTGGAAGTGTTCAGTGTAGAAGAATGTCTTTACCGCACATGTATTGAGTGAGTGGAGAACAGTGCACACGATGCAAAAGCACCTTTGCATAAATCATTCATTAAAACGTGACTAGTTCTAATGGCCAATATTGATTTTTGGAGGCTGATGTAATTTCACGCAGTAATCTGTTTATCGTTATGCCACTCTCACGTTTAGCGTTACGGCCTGGAAATTGAACTTCGGAGAACCTAATAGGGTTAAAGGTTCCCAGAGTTTGCTCTTACGCTTTTTAAATAGGAATCAATTAGTACACAGTGGATCAATGGCCCTAAAAAGCAAACCATGCTTTCCTGATGTGTATCCATGTCAACAGGTTTTGCTTTTGTGTTGCATATTTTGAAAAAGGGTAAAATTCAGCTCAGTCAACTTAACAAGGATAGGAGAAGTTGCCTTGCAATCAGAAAGTTTTAGGTTTGGTTTCAGGTTTAAGAAATGTTTCTAATCCTCGTCCAAACAAATCAGTATATGTTTTATTTATGGCTTGTTTATGTATCATGTCTTCCATCTAGGGAGAATTATATACCTTGAAATTGCAACCAGTCCTGGTTTTGCTTACTGGTTAATGACTAAAGTCTTCCAGGCTGCTTTTTTTGTGAATAGACATTGAACTTAAACTTGAACATATCTACTTTACGCCTGAAATCAATATGAAGCCTAAAATGTATACATATACTTCCTACAGGCTTTCAAGTACAAAGTACTAAGCTTTAATTATAAAATCGGTCTAGCTGACTTGACGCAGATGTCAAATTGTTTTTGAGGGCATTACTTAAAAGTATGTAGCACGCTGTAGTTGAAATATTTTAGGAAAGTCATAAGAGTTCTATATCTGTTTTGGAACGAAACGTTAATGGAAGATTTATACTTACACATGCTTGCTAAATCCTAACAGATCACACTAACAGTAGTGAATTATTGCTTAACAAATTCACCTGAATGTCAACGTAATTCTTTAGCAACACTCTTTCCTTTTCTGTGTCTGTGTTTCATAAAACGTAAAGAACTACAGTTTTGGAACTAGTCACGTTTTAAATTAAGCATTAGGTACACATTATCTGGCTATCTAATAATGTTGATTTCCCTGTCGGTTTGAATTTAAACGACTTTGAAATGTACTGTTGACGTCACAAAATGTCTCTCTGTATTCTCCTTTGGATCACTTGCCTTCCCCTTTCGTGATCTCCAAGCGCATTAAGCCAAAGACATGCGAGCGCAGAGTGACCTTTATAACTTTTAGGTCAGAGGTCGATCATAATCTGCCTATCACCATTCCTGTCATAACCCGTCTGACATTTTACTGACCCGCAGTGCAAATGCCAAGCCTTAATCCGTCACGGTGAATACTGCCAGGCAGCAGACCTTCTGAATCTTCTTTAATACATTGTTCCATTTAATCCTATATGTTCCCCTAAACCCAATAGTTTGCCAAGAATAAAGTTTACATAAACAACACAAAGCTGCCCACTGGGTTTGAACTAACACAGTAGTTTTAATCTGCACGTGGGGGATTGAGTTCTGAATCTCTGCCGCAAATCAAGAGGGGAATTCATTTTAATTTGTGAGACCGGAAAATGTGCTGGACTCAACCATCATTTTTCACAGCTGGAGTATGTTTAGAGTTCTACTTAGACAAAAAATCATAAAACTATTTAGAACCAGGTTGGTTTGGAAAAAATATACCTGTTGTTGTTTGTGTGTTTGTCTAGTTTTAATTAAAGAGAAAAAGATAATCATTAAAAAACAACTGGATCTGTGATTAACAAGGTTGGATAGGGAGCAATGCTTTGGTTCAGATCCTGCTACCTCACACAGAAATTCAGTATTAAAGAATGAAAGCAAAGAATAGCACATCGACAGGCCTTCTTGCCAACTTTCTATGCGGCACCACACCAGAAAAAAAGCTTGTTTATAACATTTCAAATGTAAACATGCCGAGATTATTAAGCTCTACTTTTAATTATTAACTGTGTGCTTTTGTCAGATGAGATGGAAGATTAGGCTTTCCAGGAAACAACTGCTAATCATGTGAAAAAGCACAGCCTGCTGTCTGTTGGGTACCGTTGAGGATGTGTGATACAGTCACGTTTCTCTTGAAAAATAAAAATAAAAAAGGATTTTAAAAAAATAAGTAGTCTGATTTGGAGACAAATCAGATTAAGACGTGTCTCCACTGGGTATTTCATGTTGATAATGGGTTCACAGGACACAAATGCCTGGTTTCTAACTGAGCAGATGGCAGCGGTTAGCGGTCAGCTAAACTGTTATGGTACCGTCAGGTGGAACTACTGCAGTCACACAACAGTTCATTGATTGGGGAACAGAAAAGCAAGGGACATACTACATATATTAGTATGGCACAATGTCAGGAGTGTGGGTTTAACCCTGCTTGGCTGAGAGTCAAACTGAAAGTTTATGCACTCTCTGGAATATGCAAAAATAGCACATTGCCCTACATCAGCCTGTGGCGTACCGCTTAGTGGAAGCCAGGAAAAAGTCTTTCCTTCTCCTGTTCTATGATCAGAGAGAACCTTTAGAGATAGGAACATAAAAAAACAACCCAATAGTTTATAACAGCTGAGGAGATTCAGGAAGACAGAGCAGTCTTGTGAAATCTTATATTTTTTTTTAAACTAAAATAATTGTACTCCTAATATTTCAGTTCAATATTCAGAAATAATTTTTTCATTATTTCTCTAAATTTTGACGCTTCTGCAAGTTTTCACCTTTTCTCTATGATTTTTGTTGTTGTAGCATAGTTCACAAAAATGATTATTAAAAAATAAATCAGACAACATACAACAAAAGACCAATCTGACCCATTTTATAAAGGCATCGAAAATAAATCTAAAAAGTGTTTATTCTAATAGTTGCTGAGGCAGGTTTAGATATAGGTGCGAGTTCATTGTATTTCATCCTACTGGAGTTTAGGGAAGGTTCAGAAATGACAGATGGAAAGCCATCTCTTAAGGCTAACAATGCAGCTTACTCGAGCTTGAATGAAGGTTCCCCGACTTCTGCATAGGTTCTGTGGTGTGACACCTTTCATTGACAAAACTATTATAAAGGTAGTGATTCCCTTTTGTCTAATTAGAACAGGGTCTTAGCACTGTTGTTCTGCAAGTACCAGTAAAGTGTTGGTTGAGTGAAAATCGCAGATCTTTTTGTCATGTTTACTTCTTTCCATTTTTAAAATATGGAAGTTTTACAGTGTTATACTTATTGGTAAAGAGAGAAACTTGAAAAATGCTTAATTCTCCGCCGGCGGGGTACACAGGAATTGTCTGATGTAATGCACTTTGATTTGATTTGTGTAGAAGAGTTTGGCCTGACTCTACAAACACATCCCATCTGAGACATGCTCTACTTTCGTCCATACGTTGTTGTTTTTGTCTGAAAAGAAATACATTGTTCAGACTTTCATTTGTTAAAATAAAAGTCTGAATAATATCCTTTTCCTTCCACCTCACAGTTTTCTGTTCCTTTATGTTGGTCTATTAAATCAACGCTTATAAGGTTTTTGCTTTTTAGTGGAAAAGTGTGAAAACATTTCAATAAATAATTTTTGAAGTCACTGCATACAGCTATCTATCCTTTGCTAAATGGGGCCTGAACTGTTATTGCTTTTTGGGTATAAACAGATGGCTAAAATCATCCATCAATTTAGCATTTCAATTATTTACACCGCCTTGGTCATCTCATCTTCATCATCCTGTAAAATACATTAGATATTGATACGATTTTCCATTACTGTTCAGGCCTCTTACTTTGATGTGTTGCATGAATTTAGGTCATGAGGTTTTATGGCAGCACTTTAAAGCTTGGTAAATTCTATTTCCGCCAATAAAACAAGCTAAGTGAACCCAGCCTTCTCTGGCTCCATCCTCCCCTCCATCCCCGGTTCCCATTCTTTCATCCATCAGCCAACACCCACTGCTTGTCATGTACATGTCACGGCTCTTTTGGTAGGATGAATTCAGATACCTGAAGCACTGTGGGAAATGCCAGATCTCTCCCTGAGCTCCGTGGCAGTGTGGGATTGTACAACGTCAAGGGATCTCTGCCATTGGACCCGAGCTCCACCCTGATCTTTCCGGTGCCTTGGGCGTGTACGTCATCAGCGGAGCCTCGGCAAGCTTCCCCCAGCATCTTGGCTGGAGCAGCAATGTAGCTGCACCACCTATAGGTGCCAATCTCTTCCTCTTAGCACTACGGCTTCCAACTGTATATGTTTAGGGTGAAGAGTGAGCACTCAGGCATGGTGACATATACAGGTCTGGTGTGTTTGATGGTGAGCAAGTGTACGGGGGTGTGTGTATGTGAAGGTAACTCACGCTGACAGGTAGGCATTGTGTCAATCATTGACACAGTCATAGGTTAGAATCAGTTCCCCTCAATTACATCTTCTAAAGAGGAATGTAGAGATTGAAAACAGCATGGGAGAGATGGTGAAAGAGTGCAAAAAACAACATCTCAGTTCCTAATAATTTGGCTTCCCTTTAGTCCATACCAAATATGGCCGGATTGTTTTCATACTGAGATTTTTCTGTATTTAGAATTGCTCATGTTTTGTTTTGTCAGAGTTACAAATGTTAAGGTAAGTAAGGTAAAATATCCTTTTTTATCTTCCAGAACAACTCTGTGTTCAGTTTTTAGATTGTATTCTTATTTAGAAAACTACAAGCCAAACATTAAGATTTGACTTTCTTTCTTGTCTGTCACAAGAAATCCTAATGATATATAAAAGTTCAAAGGTCATTTATACTTTTGTAAGGCCGTCTACACATACAATTCCTATCAGCTCTTTGGTGTTTTTATGTTTTTTAAACAAAGATACTTACATGTATGTCCTACATTTATTACTCTGATCCATAATACGACATTATTGCTTCATCTGTCCAGCAGGCAATAGTCAGGGCCCTTAGGCGCTCGTAACTGAAGTGACAGACGGCCTCTGTGTGTGTCTTTCAATGCAAGTGTGTGTGCAGGCTCTTATGTATGAGCTGGAATCACCGTACAGGTTGTGTCTGAAATGATGGCCAATCGTTGCGTTTTTGCATGTCCATATGTTTAAACCCGCAGCTACATCCACCATCTGTCTCAGTAGGCTGCTAATTTAGCTCTGCAGTCATAACCGACGGTCTGTTTATTCCCCCACTCCCGACAATAGCCTGTTTTGTTGCTGGAAAATCGCTGCCGTGGTGTTCCACACTTGTTACTAGGCCACTTAAAGCTCCTGTAAGCAGTGCAGGTGCTTGGATATGAGAGCCCCTCAGGTTGACATGTGTGTTATGGGGAAAAGGTTCAGCTTTTGTGCGCTGCGTCTCAAGCATAGCCTGCGGAAGCTTGTCAGGATATTTTCAGGATAATCAGTCAAGGCCGTGCTGTTCATCTACTGCTTAAAGCAGGGACGCAGAGTAAACCTGCAGTCGTTCTCTCACAGAGGTCAAGGGGGTTGAGAGTGCACATGGGTGCGCATTTGTACTTCTGCCAGCTTGCATGAGACAAAGGAGTGTAAGATGTGTAAGTGTATGACACATGTGCATGCAAGGACAAAAAGACGCTTTAACAGCAATGCTCGGACCCTGGAGGAAAATAAAAAGTGAAAACACACAAAGACAGGTGACACGCTAAAGAAAATGTCAACAGTAACTGTGTCTGATGCTGGTACACCAGAAGCATTCATACCAGTGTCACTGCTCCTTGGCAGTTACTCTAAAACTGTGGTTCCCAAAGGAAGGATGACCACAGCGGTTGCAAAAACACGCCAAATTCTTAGGTCCTCTTAAAAGGAAAATGTGTTTCTTTTATTTTTTGTGATGAATATATGTGACATCACTATCGGTTAAGCAGTATTTTTACCTTTGGTAGACAAAGATCGTTTTTGCAATCTATAATCTTTTAGACCCCATACAGACTATTAAAAGTGCAAGTCTTCCAAATACACTTTTTTTGGGAAACGGTGAAAACTTTTGTCTCATCTCCTTTTTGTTGTCCATGTTATCTAATTCTTGTCAACACCTGGCTTCTAGGGCTATATTTACATATTAACTCTATGGAAAGTCCCAGTTTTGAATGCTGATCGGGGAACAGACAGCTTGATTTCACTTTAATTGTCATGCCAGAGTCCTGAATGGCATTGTTATTTTAATACATAAATGTCATGCTGTTGTCAATGCTGTCACCGACATATGTCCTACCCGTGTTGCCAGTCATGTGCACTTTTACACCTCAGACCTTTTCTGTTCCTTTTCCAAAAGGTTTAACTTAAAACCTGGTTTTAAAAAGTGATGGAGTCTTTGGGGTCATGGAAGCAAGTGGCTGGATCGCCACAATAATTATATGGTTTTCACTGCAAGCTGGCTTCGTGTGAAGGAGCTCAAGTCGATGTACAAGAAATCATGAACTCGGGTGAATGAGTTTCACTCCTGTGGAATCATCAGAAAATGTAATGATCATTTGTGTTGGCAGAAATCCATTAACAATGAAAAGCAATGACAATTGACTATTTACAAAATCCCATGGTTGCCTCAGACTCCATCCATCCATCCATTTTCTAACCCACTTATCCTTGTGGTGTCGGGGGGGGGGGTCTGCTATATTCTAGTGCCTATCTCCAGCTCACATGGGTTGAGAGGCGGGGGAACACCCTGAACATGCCAGGACATGCCAGACTCATGTAGTGCAAAATTTTCTTGGAAAGTGCCTTGAGACGACGTCTGTTGTAAATTGGCGCTATATAAATTAACTGACTCTTGATTCTTGAAAATGTTTATTCTGATGCAAACTGATTGTAGTGTCTACATTCAACTGTATTCAATACAGTGCTTGATAACAAGAGTTTTAAAAATGTTTATTTAAAATAGGAGAGGGATGGGCAGAACTCCTTTAGTTGTATTTTCTGCGAGGTAACGTTTTTTTCAAATAGCCAAAGAACAAGTAAGTTTGTCTTCTTTCAGTCAGCTCATTTGGAGTGTGTGGAAACAAATAAGGGTAGATTTAAACATATAAATAACTATATGGCATTGCATTAGAAGAATTGCATGTCACAGGTAAGGTAGAAAGGAAAACTTTATAGGCTTTGAGACATAGGCATCCAATAATCTGATTAAGTGACAACTGGCTATGCTCTTTGGAGGAGAGTGAGCAGAAATAATTTTGAACGCTAGTAATTCTCTCCAACCCTTTAATGGTGTTGCTTGAACAATATGCACAGCAATGTAACACTTTATTGAGGGAAGCTATCGTAAGTGTCTTCATTGTTATTCCTCTAACAAGTCAACCATCTGTGTAGCACCACTCTACAGACTTTGTCACTTACCTTTGGGGACAGATATTGGCACTGAGCATCAAGAGCGTGGAATAATTACCGCAGCACATCATGTTGTTGGTGCGGCTCTGGCTTTCCCCCTGAGTGCCCCATACTAGACTGTCACGCAACCGAAACATTCCAGATGCAGACACATGTACAATAATTGTGTTTGAAGGTAAAGATGGACAGGTCCCCTTGGGACAATGCTTGTCAGAGGGACGGATCAAGTGGGTAGCAGTTTCAGTGTTGTAGCTGGGAGATAAAGACAAAGGGAAGAGAGAGATGGGTGAGTGAGACAAAAGTAGATGAAGGGAGAGTTGAGTGTGTCCTCTCTGATAAGCAGGAACATGGCTCATCATTTCTGGGAACAACGGGGGAGCACTGCCACCCATCTGCCAGCTAATACATACTAATGCCCCCAGCGCAGCATACAGCCACCATCAACGCCACAGGACTCAGACGTGACATGTGCATTCTGCCGCAACACTGGAGTAGGGGTAATCCAAGCAGGCAGTCCAGGATTTCATGGATGGACTATGATGCATAATGAAAAATGTTGACGCGGCGGCAAACAGCAAATCCATGTAAACATGCCACAAATGTGAAAGTAGTAGAAACCTGCGTGCGTCTATGCTGCTGGCATCGCTTCCTCAGATCAGGAGCAAGGCTTCCTGCTGGTATGAATTTAAAACAGCTTCCAAATCTGCCGTGGTTGTTGGAAACATTATACATGCCTAATGGCTTGAACATGACCACCTCCCTCTTACAGTATGCCACCATCCATCAAATACTTGCTGGGATTTCTTTATCTTCTCCATCCTTTTTATTTGTTTAGTTTTGTCAGATCTTTGCAAAACTGCATGCTCTGTCTAGTTTCTTTTTTGTTCTTATCTGCTAAGGATGATCTAACAAACAGTGTTGTTTGTGGAGTCAGGATGCCTTAAAAAAAAGGTAGAGTTAACAGCTGTGACACCTTCTCTGACCTGCTCCTTCCTCTTTTCCAACTTGTGTGAGTGTGTTTGTCGGACGAGACGTGTCAGTGGTGTAAACATGGAACGTCCCTGGTGTCTTGGGGTATTACACATAAGCGCAGCCATGCATACAGGCCTAGGAGGGTCGTTCTGAACCACTGGCCAGGACCAGAGTGACCTTTTCAGCTCACATTAAAACAGGGTCACTTCACTTGATAGGAAATTTGTGGGAAAACGACACCAAGAAGAGAGGATGGGATAAAGGGTATGTTTAGAGATGTATCAGTTTTTATCAAACTTTATCATCCCATTTTATTCATACATCCTGCCTATTTGTGCATCTGTCCATACAACGCACTGATCATGTATTCTTATTTTACGCATAATGCTGATATTTAATTTATACTTTACCCTATCTTGTTAGATTGTACCTAGAAATCTTCAACATTAATCAAACATCCAGTCAAAAGCCTCATGGTAACTTTAAAGGAACTACAGAATTGTATACCTCCAATAGGAGAATATGGTAACATGACAACTATTAGTTATGCATTCTTCAAACCAAAAATGCCATCAGTGACGTAAAGTAACAGCACATTGCCATAAACGGCCCAGTGAAAGTCCGTCCCTGAATTCAATTATCGGTTGCAAGACCTGAAAATAGCCCTCCACAGACCCATTTAGTTTAACCTGACTAACTTTGAGCTGTTGTACAAAGAAGAGTTGCCTAAAGCTTTCAGTCTGGTGATGTATAGGCCTGTTAGACATACACGCAGCAGTAACTGCAGCTGAAGATGGCTGAAACTGTGTTGTTTCAGATCCGCTCCATTTATTTAATTGGCAGAGCTTTCAACTCTTATGTATAAGAGTTTATCAGAATGGAACGTACCCAGAGCTCTTCTGTAAATGTTCATGTTGTTTCATATAGAGCCTTGTGTGAATCCAATAAAAACACAGGTTCTCCATTCCCTTACAGGTCTTGAATAAAACGCATGCACGGCTGCACTTCTCCTGCCTCAGCAACAATTTGTACAAAAACATGAAAGTGTGTACGATTGTGTGTGTGTGTGTGTGTGTGTGTGTGTGTGTGTGTGTGTGTGTGTGTGTGTGTGTGTGTGTGTGTGTGTGTGTGTGTGTGTGTGTGTGTGTGTGTGTGTGTGTGTGTGTGTGTGTAT
>JAVLVB010001216.1:5471382-5497720 GCA_032876305.1 Orestias chungarensis | reverse complement strand
TGTGTGAGTGTGTGTGTGGGAATGTACGGGTGTGTTTAAATATTTTTCACCTTGCATTGCCCATCTTTCCAACAAATAATACATTGAGAAAATATTTGTCCTATAAGATCTTATAGGGCCCAAAGCCCAGGCCCATAAACAAAGAGTTATTGGGTTAAAGGTTAGATCATTGCCTCAGGTGTAAATGGGTAGTTTAGGTTTGGGGTCAGTCTAATGGTTTGGTTCAGGGATAAATGCAATTACTAAAAATAATCAAACACACTACAAGGTCCTAACACAGTATAGGAATAAAGATTTTAAATAAAGGAAAAACAGAATTTTTTTTTAAAGGAAAGTACTAATTCCTATATTTGACCAACTCAAATCATATAAAAAGGAATTTAATTAAATGAGGGATCTTGAGTGCCGTTCTGCTTTGTGCAACTACATCTACAAAGTGGATACGTCTCTGCTGTCTTTTTTCATGAATAAGGAGGAAAAGGAGGGGTTTGCGGCCCTGAACCTGACAATTTGGATGATGTAGTTGCATAGCAACAGACAGCAGCCAAGTACCTAAAAAGCAAAAAAAAAAAAAAAGATGGAAGGCCATTTGGCTTGTTAAATATTCCCTGCCTGCCAGGACAACACTCAGAGCAGAAAGCATCTCCATAGAACTAGATTTAAAAATGCAGCTTAAAAAACGCAGCACACAAGGCTGCAGGAAAACAAAACCAACATTTTCTATTCACATTTTTAGCTTGTCTTATAACAAACAAGCTCAAGGATTTGACAGAATAACAATTAAATGGAAAAATAATTAGTGTCCCGGTAAAGAATAGCAAAAGCCTTACTAAAACAATCTTTGCTTTAAAGTAATTTCCCTTCTGGTGGGAAGCATCAATGTTCGTAAAAATTTAAAGAAAAACCCAGTGGTCTGACTCTTCATACCCTGGATCTATTTTGTCGTGGGATAGACTGTTGGACTTCAGCCATGGGTTTTGTCATTATCCGCTGAGGAATCTGAGTCAAACAAATTTGAAAAGGATTAATGGAGCAACGCGCACTCGAGTGGGAGTTTGCACAAGAAATCTGCCTATGTGGAAAACAACTGGGCAGTATTTTCTGATTTGCGCCAGTGAAATATATTGTTTCTGTGTATTGTTAGATTTTTTTATTAACGTTGCTACAATGTTCTCATTGATAATCAGGAACTTGTTGTTTCCCTTTTGTTTAAATCTGTGACAACCCAACCAACTCGTTTCAAAAATGGAAAGACAAGAAAGAGCATTTCATTCCTTTATCTTTTCTTCCCTTGTGATCATTAAGAAAGAGGCATTATTGGCCCTTTCCCTCTAGCATCTAATCAGAACCTTTCCAGTCAGCTCAACTCCATTATATAGGTTTTTCTAATTAATAATGGCTATGAGGTACCTGTCTCTTTTTTAGAACCTACTTTGCTGAGGGTTCGGAGCATTAGGAGTCGAAAAGGCCATGTAAGAAGATCATTGGTCACTGATTTGAGAGTGGTTGGAATCACTGGTTGTGTCCCATACTTTCCATTACTTGTTCAGAGTGTTTTGTTTTGCGTCCTGCAGCTCTATTGTGGCTCTAATTTTAATAGTTTGTTTGTTTGAGAGGTCAGACAAAAAGCCTATTATGTAAAACACAGTCACACTTTTAACATCCCCCTTGTTGATTTGTGGGGGCATGTATACAATCACATTATGCTGCTTTTTAAAAAAACATAATATAATGTTTTATATTGCAAAAAAATATAAATAAAAAAATAAAATAAATAAAATAAAAAACAGGTATGTTTCTCTCACTTTACGTTGCTGTTATTCCCATCCACTCACAAACCTGCATTGTGTTAACATATTATCTAATGAGCCTACGCGCACATTGGAGAATTTGCATACGAAATGCCACCCATGTGTTTGCGAGCTTATGACACGTGCCGGGGATCAGAGTCAAGGTGTTTTGTCATATTACAGATCAGCACAAAGCAATCTACCTCCACGCTCTGTTGAATTTATTAACTTTTCTGACATTAGTCCTCAATCTGCTCTCTCTTTTTCTCTCTCTATATATATACTGTATATATATGCATCCTGCATGCTGAGAATTTTCAATACAGCCGTTAGCTTCTGAAGTTGTTTGTTGTCTTTAAAGTCAGTTGTACATTAATCTATGTGATAATAAAAAAATATTTCCCGCTAAAGGACAAATAAAATTCCCTTTTATTTGTCAGCTTCAGTGCATAATACCCAGCATTACCTGCAATTGAATTATACATTAAAAACAACCCCCCCCCCCTTTCTTAATCTAGCTTGTGTTGAATTCGTATTGGCGCTGAATAAAATCAAATCAAAGCTGTGTGCCTCCATAAGCTTTTACCAACTTCGCAGCCCTCTTCGCAATCTTTAACTGCACTTATTAAGCTTTCTTCTTGCACATGAATAGCATTGAGTTGCTCCGGGATATATCATAAGTGACTGCTGTTGATCTCGCCACCAGTATTTCTCACAGGGGTGTGAATAATAGATAGACGAGCTGACCATAGATAATACGTCTTTCATTGAGAACGTTGCTCCTAGCGCATGCCGCGTCTAAGAGAATGCTAACAAGGAGCGTTTCTTACCCCCTCCCCTTTTACCCTCCAAACCGCCTTTCTTTTTATTTCGTCAAAGCTGCAGAATGTTCCCCTTTTTCTGTTGGCTCTCATGCATTTATTAATAACAGAGCTCCTTTCAAAACATCTCCTCTGGATAAGATGGATAACGCGCTCCTTTTATCTGCCTCGTTCCCTTTGCAGACGCACATACAGTACGATACGGCGCTGACAGTGATGAGCTGTGAAATTGGATGGGAGGGCTTGGGGGGTGCGGTTTCAGGAGCCTTTCAACACATAAATTTGGGTCACAGAATAGATTATCGCCGCACACATGTCACCCTGACACTGATAGATGCGCGCGGTCCCACACCACTCATAAATTACACATGCATTCATGAAAATTAATACACTGTTTAAACTGGTAAGTGATCATTCTGTAGAGAGATGCAAACTGCACTTTACACAAAGTTTCTCTTCACGTCGTATTAATATTCAACTTGTATTTAAATCTGTTGGGTAGTGCAGGAAACTTCATTAAACTTCCAAGTCCCAGCATTTGCTTACATGAAGAAAAAAAAAAAGACTGGCTTGCTTATAGTATGTTTTATTTTGGATTACCATCAAGAGCAGCGTTGTTGGACTTGAGAGGCCGATTCAAACAGGAGGCCTATGGAAAGATAAAGACAGAAAACGCTGTCACAAGGAGAAGCACTCACTGTGAAGAATTCACGTTTGAAGTCGATGGCAGCTTTTAGGGATTTTTGTGCAGACTCGAGGTCTTTCTTTCCATCCTCTCACATATAGATGAGTATTTGGTACATCTGTGTGTGTGTGTCTGTATGTGTCTGTCTGAAGGTGACAAAGGCATACAGATGTCTTAAATTACCCTTGAAAGCCACGGCTGTCTTAATACAGATTAAAACTCCCTTTTCTGATTAGTGTCATTGCTTCTCGAAGTGTTAATGACAAATTTGGATTAATCTGTATTTTGTAATATCCCAAATGAATAATTGGAAGAAATCTGCATCCCCTCTTCGGGGATTTAATGCTAGGGAAAACGATTGCCTTGCAAATGCCTACAAACCTTTGACTGTATGTTTATTGTTGTTGTAGAAGAAGTTGAACGTCAATCCCAAGCATAAAGGTTTTCTTCCATATTCCCCTTTATTCATCTTGCTTTCGTCAGCTTTTTGTTCTTTATTTCCACCTCTTTAACTTTAAGGTTTTACCTTTAATTTTTCCCTTATATTATTTAATATGTAACATATTTATTCATACTTTAGCATGTCAGGGAATCCCATGGCTAGACGATAACAATGCCCCTATAAAAATATAAATACATTTACATGGCAGAGACAAAACTGTTTGTCGTATTTATAAAGCTTTGCAGGCCTAAGACGTCTACTTAAGATTTGTTTTTAATAACTCCTTTCTTTTTTACAGTAACAAAGCCAGAGTTGTATAAAATGTCCTAAAGGTCAGTGGATGAAAACAGAAGAATACAAGAAAAGTGCTTCTTAAAACTTTGAGACTTAAAAACGATTAAAACCACGAGAGCAAAAGCAGAACCAAATAATTCAAAATATATTTAAAAAGTATTACAATTTCGTAGAACATTAGGTTTTGGGTGTGTCGCTAGTTTTCAAAGTTGGTTGGTAGATTTTTTTTGTGCAGTTTTTCTTTTTTCGCAGTGCATTGTGTTCTGCATCCTGATTGGTGGTGGCACCCGCCCCTACCTGTAATCTGATTAGCCACCCCGTGTGCCCCCCCTCTCCCCAATAGTCATTGATTTGTGGTAATGTCAATCATGTTAATTTGTAAAGCTCTTCACCAACGCTGCATTTTAGAACGGAAGCCAAGCTTATAAATAAAGTCGCTACACTGTATTAGGAACTCATGAAGGCTTATATTTTGGAAAGAAGACAAAGGAAGTGGTTTTGCGACTGTTTCGCGTACTTTTTTGCTATGTGACGTTCCGAGATGCACCGAGTTAAGATTATAATGCTGCAGTTTGTTTAAGACTACGAAAACATTGTTTGCCAACTTCTCTTCCATTTGGGCGCTTGGGCCTAATTTGGTTCAGTTTGCATGAAAACTGTTCTTGACCAACACTGCAGGAGTCTTTGACTTTAGTTAACTCTCCATCTGGATAAACGTTCATCTCTCCACTGTTTCAGTGAAGTTAGTATATGCCCTGTTGTTTAATTGAATTAACAGTAAACAACAATATTGTATCATTGTTGCCACCGTGCTGTTGGTACAGTACAAATAACATGTAGCTTTTCATTGCATTTGTGGACACCTTCTCATTTACTACAGTATGAAACGAAGACAGGGAGATATGGTCAGCAGGTTACTAAGAGCTGTCAGAGCCAAAAGAGGATCAGAGTGAATGGAGCCTGGAAGCTAGTATGTAGCTAAATGTCCAGGTCCAGACCAACATTCTTGGACCTCCAGGTGAAAATGCAGGTGTTAGAGAAAAGCCCTATGTAATGTGTTTTCTGCACAATTTTATACTTATTCAGTGAATGAAGGAATTTAAATACCTCCATTTAATACCTCCTCCTATCACAGTATACAACCGGCACTATAAACTTATAATTTGCATATTCATGCACGCTTGATTAAAAATGTGTAAAATCAATACTTTCAGAAGCACAAATGGGGAAGACTCTTGATGACCACGCAGCTCCACCAGCAACAGCAATCTCCCAGTTCAGGCTACTTTGGCTACATCAAAAGTTCCCCAAGGTAGAATATTTATTGAAAATTCAATTAACCTTCAGCAGTGGATTACTCCTTTGTATTACTTGGCTGCTGAATGCAATTGTTGGCCATTAATATATTTAAAAAGCTAAAGCTTGACAATCTTAATGTCACTTTGCAGTTATGATTGCTCAATAATGCAACTCAATTTCTAAGAAGTTAAATCAAATGTTAAACATATTTAAACATTTACTTAATTCCTCTTCTTCTAAATCTCTCATTAAAAAATGTCCAGAATCTTCATGTATGCATACATGTTTCAGAAATTAGCTTTGGAAACAAGAACAATGGCATATTTTTGTCTTTAAATTTCAGTGTTGATCCTGAGTATTAACAGACTCATATTGTTTATATGAGTATTTTTGATATTTCCAGAAATCCTAATAGCCTCGCATGAAGACCTTCCCTTGCACTAAGCAAGAAGAGGGTAGGACCAGGGCCTTCAGTGCTTCCTGGTAACTACTTCTGAGAGCTGAAGCATTGAGTGCTAATTTAGAATGTAAAACATGGTCAGTGTTTTTTGTCTTTAATCTCATTGTGCTGAGTGTTGATAATCTCATTAAAGTTGATCTACACAGATCTATTTTTTAATTTGTATTTTTCAATTCTATTGTACTACGATAGGATACTGTTGTTACATCGTGAACATGTAAGTGGAGCTCAACACTAATTACTTGACAGAACCCTGCGATGTTCATTTTACAAAGCTATAAGCACTAACTTCTGATTAACTCTGTACAACAAACATACTTGGGTTCTGTGTTACCAGTTGGTAAGAACATCCAGCACATTTAATGTAGTCAAGAAAACAAACAGCGTATCAGTAAACAGTAAAACAGTGTATTAGTAAACAACCTAATGCACTAACCACCACCAAAGAAAGTGGAATTATAAATATATTGTGTGAAAATATTTAAATAATACTAACACTGGGGGAAAGAAAAACAGAGGAACCTCCACAGAATGCAAATTCATTTGAGAGTCACGTCTCCAGCCAACGGGTCCGTGCGAGCTGAGTGAACCAAGCGAGCAAGCAGTTTGTCTGAGTTGAGTACATGTTCGAGTATCTATTCGCGCGCATCTGTGAGATTTGTGCGCACATGCTTACAGTGATTGTTCCTTCAGCAGATCTGTGCTTTCAAATGAGGTGAGCACGGTGTCCTCAACCTGGTGGCACAAAAATCACACCATATAAACAAGCCGTTTATAGGGAAGTTCCGACCTGCGTCTTCTAGTATTATAGTATGCGTCTTATAGTACCTACCTTACATAGTGCAGATGAGACGGTAAATCACAATTTTTTCCGACTATACTTGTGATTAAAATTAATATTTGCTGCTGTTTCAGTGACCACTGTGTTTAACAATTTTTGTTTGACTGACCATCAGGTTTTCCTAAATAAAATCATACCTTCTGTCTCTGAGTTTATAACAGCTGGATTCAAACAAACCCTGGCTTAACCCTTGTTTGCGTGCAAAACGATGCTGCAGGCTGTGCACTAACAAAATTTTCTAACTTTGAGAGCACATTGGCTGCTGCAACTCTGTTTTTTCACTGTGTTAATAAATCTTTTTTGAGAGGGGATGTTTGTGTACTGTACAGATACAACAAAATGTTTTACACTAAAATTTCAAACAAATCACATCAAAATAAATAATCTAAGTTTAGCTTAGAATTCTATCAAACTGACATGGTTTAAGATTAGGCTCTGACCCACAACAGGAAGCAACTCAGGAGACTGAAGATCAGTAAAAGTATGTTTATGGACAATAATGTGCACTGGAAGGGTGTTGTCTCGGGACTCGTGAAACCAGGGTCATGGACATGGGAAACCTAACCAGTGAGGGAAGACAGACAGGTGAGTAGGTGATCCAGGTAAGTGAATGTTGTTTTCAGGTGTAGCTCACTTAAGTGGTTTGCTGCTAGGGAGAGATGGCTCTGATTTGTGGCAGTGTTGTTTTTATTGTGGGTTTGGTTGTTTGCAGGTTGGGTTGTTGTTTTGAGTCGTCTCAAGAAACAAGGAAAGGTTTTCCCAAAGAGGAAACAACACATAAGGCCGTTTATATAAAGGAAGTACCATGCTAGGGTAAGGACCAGGCACTGAATGACTGCAGCCAAGTGCTGTTTGGCAGGATTGGCAGCAAAGCATCTCCAGCAAGCCAGCAGCCTCCAGAACGCCCCTGGTTGAGAGCATAGGAAGAACAACAACAAAGCCAGCCAGAACCACTCCATTTCCTGACACAAATTGCTAAATAAAACAAACTGTAAACTGTATCTGTGTGTTTTGAGTCAGATATAACTTTAGAAATCAGTTATAGAGTGAAGTTTCTTCGTAGTTGCTCATTTAAAGCTAGGTAAGCCATGTTGCTAGATCAACATTAGAGAAGAAAGTACAGTTAGGTCTAGATTAAGAGCTGCATTTTACATGGATCCATCAAACCATTTACCATACCCCTCCTAATCCGTCTATGGTTGGCTGATGAATATGTCTAGCAGGCATTTGCTGTGAAGTGCAGTTCACCCTGAAACCTGAAATGTTTGTAAGTCAGTCAGTTGGAAACACAGAGAAGTAGGCAGGAAAAACAACCATACTTGCAAGATCTACACCTTGAGGCAGTTAAGAGTAACCATTGAAGCTCACATTAACATTATTCGACTGTGGGAAGAAACCGGTGTACCCAGAGACAACATTCGTAGCAGATAGGCCCTCTGTGGAATTGAAATCAAGGAGTTTTAGACAGCAAGTCAACAGTGCCGACTATGAGTAACCATGCGGCTTGACCACATCATTGTCTTTTATTCAATATAATGTAGAATCAGGCAAATGTCTAAGGTTATATAACCGATTGGTATAGGAGACAAAAATAAATAGTCTGAATGACTTTATTGTTTTTCCACTGTTGGTATTTGACTGAACCAGAATATCTCACCAAGTTCTTTATGCTGAATGCTTGCTCCTGTACTAAAAAAATGGTGCTTTATTCAAAATTTATATTCTCTAGGAAACTGGCTCCGTTTTTACTAGCGAGACATGCTCTTCTATACCATAAACACATTTCCATATCGGGAGCAGAGGCTGCCAATCCTATTTGTGATGCTCTGGGGTTTTGCAGAGTAGCACCATAAATTCTATACCACAATTCACATGTCAGTAAGGATGTTGGGGATCCTCTTCAGTTCTGTTCTACATTTTCTCTTCCTGGTGAATGGCTTTACAGGAGCGCTGTTGACATTCCGTTTTTCTGGCTTAGCTTTGAGGTGAATTAGAGGCAGCTGTGTTTGTCTTCAGTGTAGGTGACAGACAGGAGGTCCACCCCTCTCGCCCCCACACTTCTCACCTCGTTTTCCTCTCCCCGCACATATCAAGTGGATTAGCGTCTCATTTCCCAGGTGAAACAAGCAACATCAATGGAGGCCCATAAAAAGATTTGCCTAGTGTTCTGCATAAAGCGCGCTGCCGAGCATTTTACGTAACCCTTTGTGAGTTAAACACGTTAACATCAATCGGCCTGTTGGGGGAGCAAGCGAATCCTTTACGGACTCACCTTCACCACCCACAAAATGAAGGGATGTGGCAGTCTGGCTTTAGATGGTGGGAGGAAGAGAATATGGGTAAAGCTGATCTATTTGTCCTCCTTTATCTTTACTCCTTCTTCTTCTCATCATTGTTTTACTCTAAACAGGATTTCACCATAAAGGTCAATAAACATGCTTGATGTTCGTTAACATCAAACCGTCGCAAGCATTTACTATTTGCAGATGCCGAGAAAAAGCCTTATCAGTGTTTTCCTCTATTCCTGCTGAAATCAGCTGCCCGGGCCCTTCTCCTTCAGTGCAAACACACACACACAAATACACACACCGTTATCTCTGCTATCTGGTGTTTAGCCAACTCAGAGCTAATCCAGTGTGAACCCACTCCCTGGCTTGTGCTCAGCAGTTTGCAAACAGATTTTGAGAAGGAAATACACACACACACGCACGGACACACACAAACACACACAAGAAGAATAAGAGTCAGGGAGTTTTGACCCCTGAGCAGGGAACATCACGCTCCAGTAATATGATGCTGGGGAAACACTGTGGCACATCAGTGTGGCATTAACTTAAAAAGGCATCTCAGCACAAGGAGGCAGGAACACGCATGGATACTTCTAACCGTCCGCTGTTGATTGTCTACACACACAAATAAATATGTGCCTCACAAAGTATCTATATCCCTTACGCTTTTTGATATCTTTTGGGGGCTATAACTTCTAATTTGTTTGTCCTTACTAAAGTAGAAGCATTCCCACAGCATAATTCTGTCCCCTCCATGTTTTACCTTGGGGAAGGTATGTGCAGGCTAATGAGAGGTGTTACGTTTCCCATCTCACATAACATCTTTCATGTTGGCCAAACAGTTAGGTTTTAGTCTCATGTGACAGGAGGTGAATTTGTCCCATGTTTGGGAAACAAAACCAATGATAAGACCCATGGGTGGCATGTTTAATATGCCCCCCGTATGGCTTGTAGCCCAAAGTGCATGACAGCCATGTAATCCCGACAGCAGATTCTTTTACCTAAGCTGTGGATCTCTGTATCAATTACAGAGTGATCATACATGCAATCCTTACATGGTGGGTAGCAATCTCCAAACAGGACTTCATTGCACAGCAGAAAATATGACATGATTACATACATGGCATGATTACATATGATGTCAGAGCAGAAACAGTTTATTAAAGCAGGCCAAATTAAAAAATACGTGGGATCTTTAGCAGGGGTAGGAAAAATAAATTATAGGAAGATGTGGTTCCTAGATTCTTACAGTTGACACCTGGTGGGTAAACACCATTCAGAGCAGTTAAATTGCCCTGAGGGAGAATCTACGGGAAACACAGAGCAAAGCTGACAGACAATATTTTTTTATGTTTGAATGGTCACACATTCTGACTTTTATTGGAACTTGGTTATTTTATACTTTAGATGTCAATGGATAGTAACTAAAAGACTTGAACACAGGCTGAAGTTTGTTTAGGCACATTATCCGCACATAAAAAGTTATACTTAAAGTCACATACTTTGCACGAGTCCTTTCAAGTTACCAATCAAGTTTTTGGTTGTATATCCAAAAGGTATGTGGCTGGATAGCTCAATTGGAGAGTTACCGGACTTTCACACTACAGTCCTGAGTTTGAATATAAGCTGTGGCAAGGAGATGCACCAACAGCATCCAGCGGGTCCTTAGGCAGGAACCTTCGTGCTAATGCCTACTTTGTAAGTTGCTTTGGATAAAAGCATCTGTCAACACTTTGTTTTGGAGATCAGTTAGAATTTTTGATAATGTCCCTATTTTTTCATAGGCAAAGTGTACATGCAAAGTGTTCAAACTGCATTTAAGTACTTTGGAAAAGCCCTGGTTTTATTTCCACGACATTGTACAGTAGATATAGGTCCACGTACAACTTTTGAGATAAATAGAAAACATACATTAGAATATACCTTAAGGGAAAACCAAAAAACGTAGCGCCTGAAAAATATGTGTAACAGAACAAAAGATGTTAACTGAAGTTAATGAGAGACTTTAATTGTCTATGTTTAAACGATTGTTGTGGTGATATAAGCTACACATGTTGTACATCAGAAAAAAAACAAAAAACTTTGAAGTTCTGTCAATGTTTGAAGACGTTAGGCTACAGAGTGGGATTCAGCACAAATTACTGTGGGCTGCTCAGCTTTTTAAAGCGTACAGTTTAAATTGGAGTGATTTTGCGAAGTTAACTAAGTAAAGCTATGGCTGATAAAAGAAAAAAAAAACGTTATCAACTTGTCAGGAAATTTTAATTTGTGTATGATACGTTACAGTTAACTTGCACAGCATTATGAACTAAAATAAATGCAAACCAACATTTTAGGTCTAATGTAAACTGTATGACTCATTAAAATATAAACCGTTCGCGCTGAGGAACTTCACGGTTCATATGACTTAGTTCTTCCACTACCTTCACAACTTCTGTAGTCTCCTGCTTTTCAGCTTCACACCATCCACACTCTGTCTTCAGTTGTCCCTGGAGACCTAGTTAGATAAGACTGCCTGGGCTATAAGCAACAAAGAGCCCACAGAGAAGAGTCTGACGCTCAGAAGCATTCAGCAAGTGTAAAGTACAACAGAAAAGAAATGAACATGCACATACACTATGTGGGTGACAAATACAGACAAGCCTTTTTTCTTGTCTGAACCCTCCTCACCCCGTCTCCTCCTCCTCCTCCTCCCTTTGGAAACGTTCTATTTGTAGAATCCCCTGAGAATTTAGGATCATTATGATATTATTATTTATTTTCACGGTTAGGTGGGGTCAGAACGAACTGGTGCTCGCCGTTCTTTCTTGATTTGATTGCTTGAAGTCTGTTTATGGCAGTGATAGACACATATAAACAGTCTGACACATTATATTAAAGGGATTTTTTCTTTTTTTGGTGGGTTGTTTGGAGTATTTGTGAGCAATCAGCATTAAAGCTGTGAATCTCAGATGACCTCATGATTCAGTTCAAAGATTTTGTTCTTTAGTATGTAGTTTGATGCATTTTTAGATGCTCCTTGATGCATCTCTGTGTGTCGCTTTTATGAGTATTTCTCTAGAAACCTTCTGATTCCAGTCAGACATACTGCACATTAGGTATGAAAAACAAACAATAAGAGGGAAAATGTACAATCTTTGCCTTACCCTCTTTTAACAATGCGAGCTATCAGGGTTTGGAGAGTCCATGTTCAAGAATTTCTATGTGAAATGTGTGAATCAACCACAGAACTGAAGCCAAAGACCTTGTAAAAGATTTTAGCTGAAGTGGGAATGAGAGGATATCAGTCGACATGAAATAATTCCTAAACCAACATGGGCTACAACACCACTCAGCAAGAAAGAGGCCATAATTCTAAAAGTGAATTAAAGATCCTGGAATACATTTGGTAAATGCAAACAGTGACACCTTAAGCTTTTTTATAGTAATGCCCGGTGTTCTAAAATGTGTTTGGATATTACACATGAAGAAAAGACGAGCGCTTGGGGATTGTAGTAACATGGTATGGTGTGTTTTGCCACAAGAGCAACTGTTGTACTTATCTAAACAGATCACATTATAAGGAATAAACATTACGTACAAATAATCAGCTAGAAAATTAACATTTTTTATAAATCCTGTGGTTTTTCATTTTGCCCAAAACTTGTGGAGTACAACTAAAAAAGGTGGCATAGAAACAGGCTAATTTAATGCTTTTCTCATTATTCTAGTATTTGGCAAAAATAACTTGTTTTGTTATTCTGCACTGAACTAAAACAGGTAGTAACTGTGTAATAACTGTTAAAAACACACAAAGTGAAGAGTTGAAAAGATTGCAGTGAGGAGAAGCAAACAACCGTCTGCCCGATTAACCCTGTTAGGAGTGTTGTTGCCAAATTCCTGATTTGAAACGTGACCAATCGTCTAACTTTGATCAGTGCAATATACCTTGGGCCAAGCGAGAGAATGGTTTAGTTGTGTGACATGAACAGAGAAACAGGCCGTCTCAGATCATGCATCATAGCACAGCTGATTTGCCCTATGGTCTGACACTCGCTGTCCACTCCAATCACTTAAAGGCTTTACAGCCAGCCCGTTGGGGTGCCTTTGTCTACTCCCAAGTGTTCACATGTACTGGATCCATATAGATACGACTGTTTTTCAATTTTGCTTTCAGCAGCGTTGCTTGTCACTATATTTAAAGTGTTAAGCCAAGGAAAAAAGCTGAAGGCAACAGGATGAAAGAAAAAAAATGGTGTCACAGATTCTGACTTGATTTCCTTTTAACTCTCAGAAGCAGTTCACTTTGGCCAAGCACTTTGAAAACTGTAAGAGACCTTTGAGAGTGCTGCTCTGGCCCAAAATACATATCTGTTTATAAATAGTAATTTGTCCCAAACTTTGTGCATTGCTGATTACCTCTCTTAAACAGCCTAAAATCTCTCTATAAACACTTTTCGTCCATATCAGGTCCTTAAGGTCACCTGTGTACAATTCCTTGCAGAATTAACCCCCCCCCCTTTTTTTCTAGCCTTTTCAAGTTACAGCTAAACACATTTAGTGGGACTTGAAGGAATAAAGCAACATCAGCTGAGTAGGATTTTTATAGATCCCTACGTCAGGATACTCAGAATTCCATTTTTCTGCTGATCATGGAGATGTGTCAAGTTTGGTCTGAATAAGAATGCTGCTACCACCATATCTCAGCATGGAAATAGTGTTCAAATCTCCATGTTAAACTCAATTTTGCCTTATCCGACTGAAACGCCGTCTTCCACATGCACCTTCCAAGTATTTCTTGTGGCCTTCTTCTGAGTACTAACTCACAACAAGTAATGGTATTCCAATGGGCACTCCTACTACTCCTACCTGAGTTGCAGATATTTTCATCTTCTCCAGAGTTACCACGGTTCTGTCGGCTGTATTCTGTAATTAATGCTTTCGTTGCCTGGCCTGTAAGTGTAGGTTGATCACAATGTCTTGGTAGGCCTGCAAGGTATGGAATAGAGCCCTGTACACTTGTCAAATCTTGGGAGATTGTTCTGTTACCTAATCTATCTTTAAGCGTTTACACAACTTTCTCCCTGACCTGTCTTCTGTGTTCCTTGGTCTTTTTGGTGCTATTTGTTTATGAGTGTTGTCTTTGAACAAACCTTAGAGGCATTGACAGAATAGCTGAGGGTAAATTACCATATTTTATGGACTATAAGGCTCACTTAGAAGCCTTTCATTTTCTCAAAAATTGTCTGCGTTCTCTATAATCCATCTTGCCTTCTATGTGACTGAGTTACAAAATCTGTATTAATGTTGATGTGAGACTTTGGAAAACACTCTGTTTGTTTCACTTTGAACGCCCCATAAGTTTGTCAGAGTTGAGCACCTGTCCGAGGAGCTCCGCATGAGCGTATGTGACACTCTTAAAATTATTGTTCCTTCAGATAGATCTGAGCTCTCAAAGGCGTATCACTGCAAGCTCTTGGCGGCACAAAAGTCACGGCATGTTCAGAGTGAAATTGCAAGCGTTGTCCTTTAGCATGCACCTTATAATACAGTGCAACTTTTGTATGGGTTAAGTACAGAAATAGACCCTATGATTGAGACTGCGCCTAATAATCCGTTGTGCCCTGGGGTGCAGAAAATACAGTGATGCAGGTGAATACTGAGGGGAAATAAAACAGAAAGCATATATATCTTAACAACAGTGTCCCATCCACTTTTATTTCAAGTGACGTTAGAGCAAAATGCACTCATGTTACATACATAAAGGTCTGGGAATGCTTTATGTCTTTAAACTCCCCACTTAAAGTATCTGAAGCTCAAATGTTCTTACCTTAAGATTGTTTTAATTAGCAATAGACTGCTTGTTTTAAATGTTTAGCCATTACAATTTCAAATGCGGTGGACCTGAACAAAACCTCCGTTACAAATATACTAAAACAGTTTGATTTAGTGTAGGAAAGCTGAGAACACAGTGTGGAATGTAACGAAAGATATAAGATAAAAACCAGATGGAAGCAAATAAACGTTAGCTCCTTCTGACTCTGTTCTCTGCTATTTTGAGATTGTGAGGGGTTGGGGGGTGTGGTGTGATTTGGCAAGTGTAAATACACATGCTTTTATAAGCATTGGGTCTCTCCACTTAAAGGGGGAGGTATAGGGTCTGGCAAATGTTCAGCGTGGTGACCCACTTTTCTTTGCATCTGGACCTGATAAGTTCACTCTTCGACAGCAATGGGAATCAGGTCCAGACTCTAGCATCTCTATCTTCCCTGTTATGCATTGAATTGTAGATTTGAAATGCACATATGGGATTGTTTTTTTTAATAATCAGGCTTTCCACCTGAAAATGAGGTATATGCAACAAAATCCATTAATGTCTACTGCTGCCATCTCTTTTTCATATTTGAGAGACGCATTTATGTTTCTTTTAAGTTAAGCAATTCAGTTTGTTGTTTTTTTTGCAAAGGTTCTGGATGGGTCCTAAGTCCTTGACATCTCTATGTTCTGAAGAGCAGTTTTTGCACTTTTCTTGAGTTCATATAGCTTCATATATTCACAGTAGCTTTGAACTACTGAAGGCAATTTGAGAACTTCTGTTAATTTCCTTCTTCTCTTGTTCTACATGAGGTCATTGCAGTCATACTAGTTGTAGTTTTTTACTTCTTGGCATAATTTAAAATCAGATAATCCAATAAAACAATGCTGTCGCCACTCAAAAACACAACACATGCATACCCAAATGAAGGAACTAATCTTGTACTTGCTTTATTTTCAGTCTGATAACCTGATTCGATTGTCGAACCTAATGTTTTCCAAAGTGCATGGCTGTTTTCTTTTTATGGAGTGTAAGGTATTAAAACTAATCCCATATAATTGATTGATACTTTTTTTGGCCTTCCTTTGTCAATCGGAAACAACATGCCCAAACTATTAAGGTGGGTTTTCCACTCTAAAATTGCTCCAAACTGTGGGGGTTTCATTGTTCTAGATAGTTTGTGAGCTGAACGTGGAATCTGACTGTGGCTAGATTAGCTCAGTTTACAAAGTGCCTGCTATCTTGACAATGCAAAAACCTGAAAACTGAAGCTTGTTTCGTTTAAGTCTTGCAGCAACATCAAAATGAAACACAGAAAGCACAAGGTATATCAACAAGCTTCCCAGAAAGTCTTGTAAACTTGATCTTTATGTGTAAATTCTGGGGAAAAAATGTTTTACAGATTAGTTTACTTTAGTTTATCTATCCATCCATTCATTTTTTAAACCCACTTATCCTCCCCGGTTTATTTACGTAACAGCAATTTACAACAAATGTCACGGCAAGGCAATTTACGAGGCAAAAAGGTCAGATTCCTGCCAAGAAATAAAATCACCAATCACTTTGTTCGGTACACCGTAGAGGTGTATCGGTCATCAGAAAGGAGAAGAAACTGGATACATTTGACTTTAGCATTTTTTGTTGCTGGAAAATTTGATTGAGATGAGTAAGATGCCAGATAAGAAGACAGCGAATACACAGCAGTTGTATTAATTAATCATTACAACCAAGGAATGCAGAATACCTCAGACATCATGTTGATCCTTGAGGACTATTACTTAAGCACACCTTGAATTTACCAAATTGTTTAAATCGTCACATCCTACCCCAAGTAAGGGGTGACCGCTCCAGCCACTTATAGGACAAACAACCATGCACTTGCACCTAAAGGCAAGGAGAGACCAATTAACCTAACACATGTTTTTTATCCTTGGGAGGAAGCCGGGGGAACCGACTGAAACCATGCAGGCTCAGGGAGCACATTTAAGGCTAAATGGGGACAAAACTAAGACATAATGGTTTTTTTAAATGTTACCATATTTACACAATTCAATGCAGTTTCTTACATCTCTTTATGCTTAATTCAGTCTGAAAGAAGGGTTTTCTATTATTACACATAAGTAGACTTTGTCTTTAATAGATGAACAGGAAGCTTGCTGTAAGGTACAAACGTACGAAAGCAATCTAAAACGAAGCTTTACGTGCCTGGACCATCTTCAGACAGTATTTTATCGAGTCTATGGCATTAAAAACACAACCAGACCCGGCTGGATTTTATTGTAGATTCTGATGAAGTGTCTTTGTTCTCCAATACATGTACACCAGATGAATACATCATGTTTCTTTCGAGACAGTGTTCCAATACCACGGAAGGTCTCCGGGGAGCCAAAGGAACATTAGCCTGATGTATTTGTTTCTCTATTAGTATTGATCCATGTTTAGTGTCAATTCATTCACTTGGGAGAAATTATCCAACAAAGGCTTCTGGGCACTCAGGGAATGCAGTTCGTCCATGCATTCAGGGACATCGCAAACTGCAAAACCTGTGCCGCTGCAGCTGCTTCTGCTTCAGTCCAGAGCTTCTGCAGACACGACAACTTAGCTGGGAGACACGCCGAAACCTTTCCTCCACAAACACACACCTCTTCTCCTCCTTCGCCGTCTCATCCTCCTCCTTCCCACTACCCACCCTCCGCAACCCCATAGGCGAAAGCCAGAGCAGACTGATAAGCAGGCAGCGAGAGACGAACTAATCCTCCCACAGTGAGAGACTTTTCGGATGGCGTGTGATGGAAATCAAACTGAACTGACAGACAAAGGCGGGATGAGCCAAGAGCAGAGGAAGGCAAAAGGGGTGCAAGTGAAGCGAGGAGACAGATTAGCAAAAAAGGTGAGGACCAAATATGATGGTGCTTTAAACGGGAGGAGGGCGGGTTATACATTTTATCTGGGAATTTTTTTTTTTTTATTTGATTCGCTTCCTCCCTCATATTACCTTGATTTTTGTTTTTGTCGCTAAATGTGCAACCAAGCCTCCCAGCCAGTTTGTCCACTCAACCGTCTCCCCATCATTCCCTCCCATCCTCTTATGCCTGCCCTTCCTCCTCCTGCACCCCCCCCCATCTCATCTCTCTCCTCTTTTCTCTCTCTCTCTCTCCTCATCTGACTGAGGCGGATGTAGGTCAGTGCGTCTGGAGCCTGTCTGGAGCTGCAGAGAGCTTCAGAGCCATCTCTGCCGCTGTGCCTGAACCGAGGACGACTTTCTGCGGGCTACCAGAGGACAAGAACCGCCGTCGACTGACCTGACTTGCCCTGCAGGAGGGCGGACCAGCCACGGGGATGGGTGGATGGGGGGGGGGTTTAAATGTGAAGGTTGTATGTTTACTTTTGAGAACCTTAGCCAGTATATATTATTTGCATGTCCGCGGCAGTTGCAAATTAATGAGACGGAACACCAGAGTGTAAGGTAAACATGAAGCGGGTTTTAGGCTGAGGGGAGACGGGCATTAAAGTTGTTGCTCCGTTTTCAGCGAGTGATGTTCTGTATGGTGACATGTTCATGTAACACTATCGTTGCATTCCCTCTCCCAACACACACATGCCTTGCGCCGCTCTCCTACCACCCCACTCTGTCCACATTCACAATTTTAACCTAATCATCAAGAAGCGACATGTTTCTTTTCCCAGTTCAGTTACGTCTGCAGCCGTCGCTGCTTTCTTGCAAAAAAGCAAGAAAAAAAAATTGCCGACCGACCGTCAGAAATCTCCGGGACCAAGAGAAATGTTGCGTTCGCTCCTTCGTTTAAAAAAAAGTATATCCTTCGCTGTGTTGATGTCCCGTGGCAGGTGCAAAGTCTCCCTCTGTGTCCTTCGCAGACTTTTATAGGAAGATGGTAAATCTCCGTTGAAGACTTCTGTTTTTCCGATCGCTGCTCCGTCTCTCCCCTCTCTGGCTTTTAGACAATGCCCACAAAAAAGAAAACAAAAAAAACAAAAACGAACAATGTTTCAGACTGCAGCTGCTGCAAGCCTGGCTGACTGGAGTGTGCGTGTTCCGTGTGTCTGTATCTCCATTTGTCTCTGTAGCCTCTCCGAGTCATGCGGCCGTGCTCCTGTACTCCGGCGACTGTGCGCGTCGCCCGCAACTTTCGACGTGCATTCAGGAGTTTGTGTGCCTCGCCGCGACATGGCAACCGTGTGACCTGCTGCGTCAGAATCCATGGATATGGATTATTTTGGGAGTTCTTGGGGCGTGGCGTCGATGGTCCAACCACACCTCATCAACTCGCCCTCATCGGACTTAACGTGCTGTTATTTTTCCGAGTTATTGGGAAATTTTGACAACCTAATTGGTGCGCTCTGTTTGTCTTTGCATTATTGAGATATTCCTCTTGGGTTTTAGGAAGAGAGGAAATGTCTGAGTCCCAGCAAAAAGATTCTCTAAACTCTTCAGACTCAAGAGAAATTGCAAATGAGAGCAAAATAAAAGTTCAAAATTCACATTTAACAGGATTAAACTACAGAACTTTATTGAAGTATATGGTTACCTTCATTTGCAGAAGTTGTTAAAGGTGGAAGCAATACAGTTCCCCAATGTCTTCCTCCCCCTTTGTCTGTGTGTGTGTGTGTGTGTGTGTGTGTGTGTGTGTGTGTGTGTGTGTATATATGTTACCACAGGTGAGGCGGAGTCAAAGAGAAACATGAGGAAGTATCACTGTATGTCTTGCAACTTAAAAATAGCTTACGTTGCTGTAGCTGTTGTATAAGTGCCGGACAGCAGTAGGTGGGTGATATGGTGAGATGGCCACCTGTACTGTCTGCCACATCCACACGAACCACAGAGAGGACAGACTGCCTTCGGATGAGTCACAGGCACAGAGATAAAAGTGTGTGTGTTAGTGTGTGTGTGCGTGTGCATGCAAATCAGTGCTTAGTCGTCAGTTTTTCTGTTAAACTGCAGGGTGGAGGGAACTTCCCATTGGTTTAAAAAAAAAAAAAATCCTTCCATTGCCGGAAAAGGTCCAAGTCAGTTAAGGTCCGACCGGCACGAGAGGCACAAAAGGCCTCATTGTGCGTAACCTCTCGGGATGACGAGCGGGCAGGTCAAAGCGGCGCGTCATTCTGAGGCAGTTGCAAAAGGCAAGTCCATGGTAATGAGAACCTCTGCTCACTGACACAGAGTCTCTTTTCTCCCTCTCGCTCTTAGGGCTGCTAATCTCATAACTCACGTTTTACGACACACTAGGATGACTCCCTGCCCCCCCCCCCTTTTTTTCATTTTCTCTCTCCTCCCAGCACAGTCATGAAGGCCTGACTTATGATAAACTCCCCGTAAAGAGGCACATGCTGCTTTCGCATTAGGCACTCATGTTTCTCGAGGGTTAACCACATATTAGGCATTCGTCTTTACGTTCCATTAAAAATAAATCTGCATATCAAACATCTCAAACAAACAACTTGTCACAGTGACATAAACTGTAGGGTACAACTAATACCACAGTGGCAAACAACATTTTAAGTAACCCTAAACTGAAGAGATTATTTACATTTGAAATGGATGTTGGAGTTAATGCTTCACAAAACATCCTCCGGTGTGTCATGTGCTATAAACATTTGACATTTAAAGGGACTGCAAACCTCCTTACATTTGCTTTTAATATTTAATATGGATGTGATCAAAAAACCATTTTCAAAATTGATCACAAAAAGGAGTTTAGTAAGAGTCCAAAACCGTTTAAAAGTGAAATGCCCTTGTCGCCATCACCTCTGGTCCTATGGACAAGCATCCTCAGCACCACCCTTTCTAGCACCCCACCCCTCGCTGTTCTGCTCTGTTCATACCACACGCTCTCCAAAAGCTGCCCCGGCCTCCACACTAGTGACACCGTGGCTTGAGGCCTCAACAGACCGTAGAAAAAAAGAAGTAGGTGTGTGTTGAGGTAAACACACGGCTCGGGCGGAGCGCCGAGACCGGGGCCCTAGGACGACAGCAGCGCCCGGCACCAGCAGTGCATCTGCTGGTGGAAAGCTACCTGACAGCTGCTCCTCACACATCAGATAAGATTACAGGTATACCCGGTACACCTGTTTAAACAAACCCTGGCACAAGCACTGCGCTATATGTGTGTGTGTGTGTATTTGTGAGGAAGATAATAGAGATAACAACCTAATCCAGGAGCAGGTGCACGCTTGTAATCGGGGTATATAGCAGGGGAAGAAGTTCATTATTAATAAGTTTGATTTATGTGCACACTGGCTTTATCGTGCTTTTCTGGAGAGTTTATGGCTTCTCTTGGATGCACAAGAAGAGCACGTTTATTGTGGTTTTCACTGACTGCCAGGCTGGTGTTACAAAGCCTGGAAAACCCTCTGTCAGTCGGTGATGTTGCGGGATCAGAGAGAGGCTTGCAGAGAAGCCGCCGATCACGAGACGGAGATGTTAACACACAAACACGCACGCACACACACACCCAGCTCACGCTTGCTCCGTTTGGCTCTAGCCTGACATCTAGCGACTCAGACTGTAAAACGATCCCACATGACAACGGCATGTCAACATAACCAGAGGAGCTGGGAGCTGCAGCTGGACTGAAGCTGGGGTTATTTATTTATTTGTTTTTCCTGAAGCAGCACCGTAACGATCCCTCTCACCGCCGCGCACTACCATGTAGCGAGCTAATAAAAACAACCCAAAGCCACACACTCCCCGTTGCCTACGCTGCCATCTGTGATGTCACTACGCATGCCGGTGTCGTAATGGTTTGTGAAATAACACGTCCGGGTGGCCTGCGTTCGGGAGGGCTCGCCCCGCGCTGCTCACACCACAGCGGCTTGACTGACACAACATGTTGTGGCCTCCCCTTTTGTGTTTTCTCAGCATTTTCTCAGCCACCACGCATGACACACAATCTAATTTTAGCTGGCCTTCATCCACATGACACTAATGTGCTTCTAAGTATAGAACTGCAGAAGAGGACGGGGATGTTTCATATATGTGTAAAAAAGTGTACCAAATATTAACTGTTAGAATTATTTCGTTTTAATCAAAATAATGTTTTCAGAAGAAGCTTTTTCCAGGTCAAATCTGATTAATTTAGTCACCAATATGGCGAAAACACGTTCAAAACCAAATAATTGCCCCCTCAGATACTGTTTGCTGTTGTCTTTCATTGTGAGCTGTCAGGAGGTCATGAGGGTCAGATGTCATTGCATGACCTCGGTTAAGCCTAAAATCTGCCCCGAGGCTTCTAGTTGAGGCCTGTTGCACGTTGGAGCAAGAATTTCATCGCGAATCCAGCTTTACATTTAGAAACGGTGCTATTGCTAATGGTGAACCCCGCTGGAAACAAGTGACCCGGGGAAGGTTGTTGCCAAGGGACACGTCTGAGCTGCTGTTGTCAGGGAAAAGGGTAAGAGTAAATTATAACGATGTATGACTATTTCTGTGATGTATTTTACCTTATTTAAAAAGTTTGTGTGCGTGTGTGTGGGGGGGGGGGTCCTTAACTTTAACCTGGTGGATTAACCACGGTGGAGAGGTTTTCTAGAGGAGATCCCTCAAACCTTCATGAGGCCCTTATAGAGACCCCTCTGTTTCAGTGTTAACTGATTGGGGGAGGTGTGGGAACAGAGACAAAGTTAATTAACCACAAATTTGGAGAAAAAAAAAACTCCTAATAAACTTTGATTGTCTTACAAACGGCTATTGTGTTCACAAGCGTCCAACAATGATTTAATTAGCAATGAAACATGACCATGTTATCATGAATTAAAACTTGTGTTTTTCTTATTTTGATTCCCTTCTTCCTTTGAAACAGATTGTTTGTGGTTTATCAGGTGTATTAGATATGGGTCAGTGTGAGCTCAGGGGTGGCAGTTGAAGACAGAATGATATTGATTGGACCACTGGGGTATAGAGCCAAGAGCCATGACGGGCCCTAATGTGGTGATAATATGATGTCAATGTAATATGATAAAATCATGCTTGTTGTTTTACATCTGACTTGGACGACATCCAGACTTAACTTAGAAGTGGAGCTGTGACATTTAGATACTAACAGGTGAATCCAGCAATTTAAAAAAAAGGCTTGCTCTTCTTCGTTAATCTTTAAAGCACAATTAAGATGGTTAGGGTTAGCAATTAAATGCAAACACATGTAATTGTGTTTTCTACTCAATACAAATTTGATGTGTCTTTTATGTGCCGCCCCATCTCACGCAGCCCTGAGCCGCTGGCCCAGTCCGACACTGGACAGCAGTTAAAATTGAGTTTCTAACTTAGTTAAATCAGCGCCTCTTTTCTAATGTGTATAAAATAAACTCCATTTCTTTGATGTATTTAATTCTAACAACTGTGTTATTTGCACGTGTTCCTGTAGAGAACAGAAAAATATAGACTGAGAAGCGTGGAGTCTGACTTGGTTCTTTTCTTCCAGTGGAGTCTGACAGGAATGAGGTCAGACGCACGGATCCTCATTGCACATTATTATTATTATTATTATTAGCCGTTTTTTTTTTTTTTTATTCAGCCAATGGGAAACCAACTAGGAGTGGCTCGGAGTAAGAAAAAACAAAAAAAACAAGCCAGGTTGGAGACAGACGCCGATTGGCTCGGGCGCCTTGCGAGGCGGCTATAAAAGCACGAGGTCGGCGTTGTTGTGTTTACAGTCATATCGCAGCGCGCACGGGAAACAGGGAGACTATGAGAAAGCGCAGCGGCTCCATTCAACCACATGGTTCCTCCACCGATCAGACGCGCCGCGCTGCAGACAGCCAGGCTCCCGTAGGGAACTCCAGACGGCCTCCTTTCAGCCTCGCTGGGAGGATCTTCAGCCGCACAGGCAGCTGAGAGCTGGTCCCGCCAAGGCGAGCAGACACAAAGTCTCCTTTAGGACACTTGGAACAAGATTGTTTTGTTTTGTTTCCCAGCTGATAGAATCGATTATTTCTGATCCTGCACGTAAACTTTGTCACTGACTGAAGACGCTTCCAGTGGCGGATGAGATGGTGCAGCACACGGACAGCAGCCATGCGCACTCCCCCGGTGGAGACTCCACGGACACGGGAGACATGGAGCTGGAGATGGACGCGTCTCCGGGTCCGGACGGCTCCCCGTCGTCCCGGGAGCGCAGCGACCTGGCCTGGTGTAAAACCCCGACGGGCCACATCAAGAGACCCATGAACGCGTTCATGGTGTGGTCCCAGATCGAGCGGAGGAAGATCATGGAGCAGAGTCCGGACATGCACAACGCCGAGATCTCCAAGCGGCTGGGGAAGCGCTGGAAGCTGCTGAAGGACACGGACAAGATCCCGTTCATCCGCGAGGCGGAGCGGCTGCGTCTCAAGCACATGGCCGACTACCCGGACTACAAGTACCGGCCCAGGAAGAAGGTCAAGTCCGCGGGCGCGGCTGGGAAGCAGGCGGAGCGCGGCGAGAAGAGCGCGGAGCGCGGCGCCAAAGCCGGCGGAGCCAAGCGGAGCGCCGCGTCCAAGCCAGCCGCCAGGACGCTGAAGCAGGGGGGCAGCAGGAGCGCCCCGGGACCGGACTGCGCCTCCAGCCTCTCGAAGTCCAGGTCGGCGTCCGCGGCCAGGCTGATCCCGGAGAAGCCCGTGCGGCGCGCCCACGTGTTCGGCGGGACGGGCAGCCTGGAAAGCGGGCCGCCATCGGTGGGCGTCCCGGCCAGTCCCACCCTGAGCAGCTCGGCGGAGTCCAGCGACCCGCTCAGCCTGTACGAGGAGCTCAGCCCGGGCTCCACGGCGCGACTCAGGTACGCCCGCGCGTCCTCCCCGACGCCGTCGGCCTCCCACTCCTCCTCCTCCGTCTCCTCTGCGTCGTCCGACGAGGAGTTCGAAGACGAGCGGCTCGACCTGAACCCGAGCCCGGGCTTCGAGAGCGCGTCGCTGGGCGGCATGGGTTTCTCCGACGCGGAGCTGGACCGGGACTTGGACTGGGGCTTTGGGGAGTGCGGGGCCGGATCTCACTTCGACTTCTCCGACTACTGCACCCCGGAGGTGAGCGAGATGATCTCAGGAGAGTGGCTGGAGTCCACCATGTCCAACCTGGTGTTCACCTACTGAACCAGCCGCCAGCCCCACTCCCGCGTATGAACTCTTCTATCCCGCTACTAGACAAGCCTGGCTGTCTAAATCCGTAGATTTCCGCCATTCTTTCACTTTAAACAAACGAGAGTGAATTAAAGGAAAGAAACGAGGTGGCCTGCGCAGGTATGCGCACTTCTGACTTGAACTGCGCACCTAGCGCGCGACGAGAGGAAATGCGTAGATTGCGTTTGGACGCGATGAGAAGGAGGTATGGAATCTCAAATGTGCCACAATTCAATACATAAATAAGTTATTAAATTATATATATATAATTCAATACATAAATAAGTTATTAAATTATATATATATATATATATATATATATATATATATATATATATATATATATATATATATATATATATATATATATATATATATATATATATATATATATATATGAAAACAAAAAAATACATTAAATAAATAAATGCATCTATAATTATTCTAATGTTTTAAATATGAATGAGGTCTTCACCACCCTATATCTTAAGATAACATTTATTAGTTATTTATTTTTTAATAAAATCATAATCATGTGCTGTAAGACCAGCAGAGCCAGTGGGCGGTGCTAGCACTGTTATTGACAAGAAAAAACAAACAAAAAAATATATATTGGTCTGCAATTGAGCTGTTGTGCAAAGGTAAATAATCAGATTTTTTTCTTGACAAGGTAAAGTCACAGCTTAAATTGTTTCTTGAAACACCAAAAAAATCAAGTTTTAAATTGATGGAAATGATAAGTAGAGTTGTAACTTATGAATCGTCTTTTAAATCTCCATAGATGTCTATTGTATTTATTCAATGTATTTATTACAGTTTTATGAGAATGATCGTGTATGTAATAGTTGTTTATTACATTTATTTATTTATTGGATTGTGGCACTTTGGGCCCTCCCTATTGAGGAGGAGTGAATGTAAGCAGAGGAGCTGCAGATGTTTAAACTCATTTCCACTTAAAATGAGGACTGAGACAGAACTTTTTTTGAGGCTTGACAAGATTTCTTTTTTGTTTTTTTTCTTTATCGTTCTTTTTTCGGAACAGTTGTCAGCGAGTTCTCGTGTTTGGTCGTGTTTCCTGAGATATAGGCAATCCACACTGACCATCAAGTTCAGGACTTTTTTTGGTTTTGTTTTGTTTCTCCTCAAAACTCAATATTTGTAGTATGAACACGCATGCCCTCTGAGGAAAAGGAGGAATTTCTTATTTAATGCGTAAGAAAAAAAAGTCGTTTTTTTTGCTGCGTAATTACGCGTCTTGTGTGCGCATAGGACACAGTGCACTATCACCAGCTTCTCTCTCAACGGCAGGACTTCAAACAAAGACTGACTTTAAACTTCAGAAACTTTTTTTTAAAAAGGAAAAAAATAAAAAAACACTCCGTGCACAATTCAGGACCAACGCTCTGCGCTTTCTCTCTTGCCTAGTGCTTCAACTTTGTAGATTTTGTGTCGGATATTCTTTACATATATGTGCAGAGCCGCTCCAAGGTTGTATTGGGCCCTGGGCAGAATCTATTGGG
>JAVLVB010001216.1:5454811-5465947 GCA_032876305.1 Orestias chungarensis | reverse complement strand
TTCTGAAGTCCACAATCATCTCCTTGGTTTTCTGTACATTAATGCAGAGGTTGTTCTCTCTGCACCAGCCCTCCAGGTGTTCCACCTCCTGCCTGTAGCTGGACTCATCACTGTTTGTGATGCATCCAACCACTGCTGTGTCGTCCGCGAACTTCACAATATGACAGCCTGGATGGATAGGAGAGCAGTCATATGTGAGGAGGACAGTGACTACAAACTGTTTTTTAGTCACTATTTATTGAATCACAGCAGCTACTGTGGAGTTCCCTCAATTCTCTTGAACAATTTTGAGAATGATGCTGTCAGTTTAAAACTGCTGCGATCACCAGCCTTCTCTCTGACCTTTCTCCTACGTTCTTTGGTCTTCTAACGAACAGCTGAAGCCTTCAAGCTACAGCTGGATTCAAGCGAAACTCCTATCACACACTGGTGGACGGGATGTCATTTAAGGGTGTTGAATTAAACGTTGGCCCAATTAAAAATGTGCATTACAGATTTTATTTTATTTTATAATAAACAAAGCCATGTACTGTATTACTTTCCTACCCCTTCACAGTTCAGCATAAAATACACTGAAGTTTGCTGAAACGTGGGAAAAGCTTTTGCGAGGTTATGGCTGGTCTGGGTGCTGTGCTTTAACCCTATAATTAATGGACAACATAATCCCAGATTTAAATATAAATGTATGTATATTTCCACATGTGTGTGGTGCCTTCGAAATAATTCTGGTAGTGAAAGCTGGTTAGGTTTACCCCCAATGGTGTGTGGGTGGGGACAGATTATGGCAGAGTCATGTAGAGTGAGCAGTCAGCACTGGGTTAAATGATGTCTGGCAGTAGGGGGGTAGACGTTTGGACATCTCTGCCCTAAGGGCCTCCGGCCGAATAAACAGGGTACTGCCCCCATTAAACTCCAATCAGCAGATAAACTGTTGACTGACACAAATCGACTGATCATAACATGGAAGGCAGCTGCAAGCAGAGAACCGTAGGTCTTTAATGGGTGGGGAGGGGGGTTGCCTTTTATGACACACATTCCAAACACCAGGCTCAGCCATAGACATCTCCAGGTCTTCAATAATGCAGCAAGTTCAAATAAATCCCTGTGTTGACTCTGTCTGCATGTGAAGGCTTAGTGATCAATGGTTGGGTTGATTTAGTGACCGTGCCGAAGTTAACGGGTTGGGGAGCCAAAGTGAAGGTTTGTTTAACTTTTTTTAGGGCACTAGATGCTGAGCCGACACAAAAACAAAAGCCGCCCCGTAATAAAAACCAACATGTGGGATCTGCCTTCAGTTGGATCCAATTGCAAATAAATCTACATCATTAATCAGCTTCAGCCTGAGTGCTGGAAACATCACATCTGCCTCTACTTTCAACATGATGCTTCTCTCAGCAATGTTTGTTCATTGTTCGGCAATGTAGGCCTGATGCTTCTACAGCCAACATTTACATGTCTGGTCAGAAGAGTACATACCCTCATCATCCCCATAACTGTCATGTTAATGTTGAAAAACATAAAAAACATTTTTTTTCCAGGCTGGGGTACATAAATTTAAAGCATTAACTTCTAATTGACCTGTGTACTTATATTCGACCTTGCATTCTGGTGGATATCTCTCTTAGTGTGTGTTCATGTTTTAGTGAAACAATTGTAAGATGTCAAGAAGGCTCTTGCATAATTCTTGCTTGATGTTTCACTGCTTTGTTTTTAAAAGGTTGTTTTAGCTTTCCTTTGAATTGTTTTTTTCACACATTGCTCACCGAGGCTAAAGCCCATAAACAAAACTGTCCAAAGTAAACTGAATTCTTTATCAGTTTGAAATGACAGGGTCTCAAGTAAAAAGAAAATACCAAGTTAAATAATTATATCAATTTGAAGCTTGTAAAACCTCTAGTTGCCCACAAGCCAAATGTCTTCAGCCTTTATAATCAGATAATGCAAACAATCAGTCATTCCTGCACACTGAAGAGAACCATGTACGCTGTGACAATAAATAAGTTCTTTGTCACTCTTAAGGAAATAAACTTCTGCCTTACTCTAAAGTCTTATGCCTCTTTTGTGTCTTTCAGGATTTTCCTGTATTTAGTTCCACCATCTTCCCCTAAACTCTGACCAACTCCCCCTTCCCAGCTAATGAATGGCCTCCCAACCGCGTCATAATGCTGCTACGATGTGATCCGTGTGAAAGGTGTGTTCAAGTTGATGTTTGATAATAGGTTATCTACAAGCAAAGAGTTTTGCATGTTGACTAACACAATTCTGTGATCCCCTCAGGGTCTCTCTTAGGGTCAGGTGTCCTAAATTTTTTTGATTTGTCCTTGGTCCAACACAAATGGATCAAATGGCTTTATCACCTCCACTTTACATAGTGCCGTTTTAGTCTCACAAACCACTGAAACCCCTTTAGAGTGTACACATTTTCTAATTAATCAACCGATATGAAAGTGTTTAGGCAACTTGTGGTAAAGTAACTAACTGAAGGGAATTAAACTGAGACGGGAAGAACCCAGAACCAAACCAGCAACCATTTGGTTGCAAGACAACTACTCATTGCAGTGAATCACATTGAGGGTTGTTGCTGTAACATGTATCCTCTTCAAAAACATTAAGCAGCACTGACTTCTGATAGGAAGGAGAAAAATGTTATCTACAGGCAAAGAGTTTTGCACATTGACCAACAAAATTCTGTTTTCCTCTCAGGGTTCTTTTGAGAAAGCTATAAAAAATCACTTTCCCTGCTCCCTACGTACCTTCACCTTGTTAATCTATACCTACATTTATTTGTCCTCCAACACATTTCTAAAGTTATAAGGTCCAACTCATTCCTGTCTTTTCCTGAGCACATCAAGTTCCTAGTGGATTATTTAGGCTAGTGCATTGGGTGTTAAAGTCGTGAGTACAGACAGTGGAATATAACAGCAGGCCATCACGATTAGCACGAATGCGGTGGGACAGACGAGAGACAGTATCACTCCTCCTACATCCAGAATTGGGCCTCAGTGTGAATCCAGACATTGTGGTCCACTGTACTGCACATAGAGAACTCATTGTTCTAAACAGTTTGGCAAGCAAAGAGGACTTCTGAGTCAGAAGTGGTAGGTGTTGTACTGTAGTATGCTCAAAAAGATAGGAACAAGTCCTGAAAACGGAGAGGCTAGGATCATAGTTTCTAAAGGCTTACGTGGCACAATGTACAGCCTGGTTTTGGGAGAAGAGAACGCTTTGTAAACATTGTTGCGTAAACACTGACGGCACAGCTAAGTCAAGGGATCAGCTACCTCCAAAAATGACACAGACCTCATGCATCTGAGATTTTTTCGTAGACCAGAGGAACCAAAACAGGTCAATGAGAGAGACGACCCACACGCAGCATGAGTTTAGATGATCTAATTGAAATGTGTCATTGTTGGTGTGACACAGACTCAATTACATCATCTCCTCAGACTGCTGTCATATTTTAGCACCTATCTCTTCTGCATGCGTACACAGTGGGAGCAGAACAAGGATTCAGGACATGAAACAGAATGAGCGTGACTTGCTGAGTGATTTCTATTTAGCTAACTTTTTTTTTAGACTCAACTTACTTATGAAGAGGATTTATTTATTTATTTATTCATTTTCAACTGCTGAATGTGTAGTTTATCAACAGGTCAAATTAAATCTCAGTGAATCTCTGTCTAGTACTCCCTGCTTGCTCTGCTTTTTTTCACCATTTTGAATCATTGTCTGACTCGAATTTACACTTCCCTTACAAACAAATGCAACAGCTATCCTTATACTCTGTTTGCACAATTTCTACAGTACGTTTTGGACCGAAAATCTCCTTGACTTTAAAAAGCAGTCATGCTAATTAAATTTTATCATCTGCATTCAAACATCCAATGATACCCAGTTGTAGTCACCAAAATCAAAAATCTAGCTCAAATGGCTAGGTTTCCCTGTTTTAAAAAAAACGTAAAACTTTCTATTAATTGCAATTTTGAGATTACATTTATATATAATTAAGGTAGTCTACAGTTGTCCTCAGATCGTCATTGGGTGTCTTAGAACATTTCAATGTATCTCTTCTTCTGCACACCTGACTAAAATACATCAAGTATTTAGCAGGACCATGGAGAACCTGACAGCATACCGAGGAGGTGGTATAGCCATTTGATTCAGGTGTTTTTGACCAGCGCACCCCTGCCTTAGATCTTGGTAAATATGCTGTTTTTATTTTAATATGGTTAATGACAAAAACCATCTATTTCACATGGTATAAGAGATGTCGTCCTTATATATTTCTATATATCTTTTCATAAATAAAATTGGATTTGACACATCGTCAAAAAGTTTTTATTGTGGAGTTCCCCAAGGATCCGTAATGGTGATCAGTATATTCACTTTTTAAGTGCTTTCTTTGGGTGATATCTCTGATAATTGAAATATTTAACTCCACCATTATGCAATTGATTTTTATCCCTGAGAATTGAAGACCTATCTGTTTGTTAACAAGTAGTTAATAGACTTATCATAAGCAGTGGCTGGTACTGTCTCTTTTGTTTTTTCCTGTTAAGTACAGAATTAAAATTAAAATACTAGGAAAATACCTTAAAATACTATTGTAGGCTTTCAAAATCGTCCAAGTAAGCCTATCCTGTTGACATTTCATGTCAACCAATCATAAGACACAATTCGGTACAAAATTCACTAATCCCACACTTCCTAATTTATTTTAAATTTTAAAATCTGAAGGCTTGAATGCTCTCTATCCACTCTTCTAAAGCTAATTTAAAACCCACCGTGCCGTTCGGTAATGTGTAGCTTTTGATTTTTCAGAAAGTCTTCAACATCGGTGTACTCTGAGCCTTTGTACACTCCTACATAAATTTGGCCTATTACATAAAATCAGAGCTGCTTTTTATCTATTGTTCTATCTTGTACTTGCATATAAATAAAAGTATACATGATTGCAATTGTGTAGATTTTTTAATAATACAAGGGCAGAGCAAAAAATGTCTCACAATTCCAGAGTGCATTATACAATAAGTTAGTCAGTGCATACAGGTTAGTCATGGTAGACATATCTTATTAACAACCATTAAGACAGCATTTAATTTATTAGAGGTTTTAGATGCAAATTAATTCCTCATTTTCTCCGGTGGTTCTGCTGTGTGGAAAGTGCAATATTTAGTAGATGTTCATGACTCCCTGAGGATGTTGCAGATTGTTGACTGCGCTCTTTTTCTGACAACTGTAATTTCAAGTTTAATGTTTGTTGTTTTGTTGGTTTGTTAAATTTTTATCCCCAAGGAGTAGAACTAATTAGACTTTAAGTTAATGTAGTGAGTTGTTTGTGTATATTTGATAAACTTTTGCCTGTCATCATTATTGAGATAAAGTCATTAAAAATTGATAAAAGCATGATTTACACGGCACCCAAATATAAATAATTGCTAAGACAACAAATATTTTAATGCACTTTAACACCATTGCATAATTGTTTTAGCGTTGCATCTATGGTTTTAGGATATTGTCAGGAAATGGTTTGTTCTTGGCTGGTGTGTTACTGTTTTCTTCCTGCCTGTGGTTTCCTCAGGGGGGCATGTTAAGGAGCCTGTCCTCTGCTGGAGCTGCTGAGTTGCTGCCTGGGTTGCCCAGGTGCTACTCATCTACCTCATTAAGTGGTGGAGGATAAAGGGAACCGCTTGGCAGTCATTCAGCGCCTGGTTTTTAACCTTCAATTGTACTCCCAAGCCCTCCTCGTGCTTTTGTGTACTCTCTCATGAGTTCAGTTACTTTTGTGTCTCTCGTGTCCGTACTAATTACTCTCGTGTTTGCAAAACCCAGGTTCCAGCTCAAGAACGCTCCTCAGAAGAAAACATTCAACATCTTTCACAAAAGACAAAGATTCAAGACTTCTCTCACAGACACCAGCCGCTCCTCGGACTCCTCTTCAATCCTGGATGCGCTCGTGCTCGCAGTTCACCCTCCGACCTCAACCGACAGCCTCAACCATCCATCCACGCTCCCCTCTCTGGACCTCGCCACTAATCAGCAACACACCACAACCCAAGTCAACCAGATCTGGTCATCTCTCCCTGGCACTAGACTCTCTTCCATCCAATTCCCTCCAATCTCCTCTCAGATGAGTCATCTTACCTGTCTGCCTACCTCTAGAGCTTCAGGTTTCCCTCGTCGTCCTTGAGTTCCTGCTGCCGCTCCGAAGATCCCCATTCACAAACTTACCTGATCCGTTGACTCCTGAGTTGTCTTCCTGCAAGTGGGTCAGAGCCCTTACTAAAACCATTACAGGCATAATTCCATCATTATGCTCCCAAAGGATAATAGCAGATGTTGAGTACCACAGGCAAATGGCATCTATGAAAAGCCAAATACCTGCAACATGTAAGATATTGATGTTACAACATGAAACCCACTCACCATTTGTGGTGCATTCCAACCAAAATCTAATAACCACAGGCTACACAGCACAAAAAAGGAGACAGAGGCTAGATAAGAATCAGAGCCACCACCGATAGCTGAAGTTGCTGATATGAATCCAACCAATGTCTAGAGAGGGCATGAGTGAAGGATAGCATAAAGGCAATGATCAGAGCCTTGAGCTGGAGAGCAATAGAGGACCAGTTCCACTGGTCCACAGGTGCAGGATATTTAAAAATGCCCCAGAAACAACCCAGCATCTCTCAGCAGATTGCAAGATATTACCAGGAAAGGAATACATGAAACTACATAACCAAGTTGCTGGTGTAGTGTACAGATACATTTGGGCAGAATATAAAAAACTGCTGATACCCAGGTCAAAGTGGGAGTAACCTCCCAAGGTTCTGTGGGACCTTTGTATACAGACAAAATGCTAATGGCCAATTTCAATCATTGATAAGCAGCAGATGACAACCATTGTGACTGACGTGGCTATCCCAAATGATGGAAACATCAGGGAAAATGGACATGAGAAATAACAAGGGCCGGCACATGGGCTCAGGGAAGATCTAAAAAAGAACCTTGGAGGGGAAGGAAAAAGTAGTGCCCGTGATCATGAGATCTTTCAGGGCAGTGACCTCACGCTGGAAAAGTTGATTTAGTAGTTATCTGGAGAAACATCAGACCAGCCCAGGAGTACAGAGTCCTAAGAAGAGCATAGGTATTGAATAGAACCTTCATACTCCCAGGCCTCTGGTAGAAGACTGAAGCTTGACAGTCTGTTTTATGTCATCAGACAGCTTCAGTTAGGTTACTGAAATTAAGTAAAAAAAAAAAAAAACTTTGTTCACTTGCGCAACTTGTGCAGATGTTAAATGTATTTTTCCTTTCCAATATACTACGGGATAGTATATCTTTCAAATGTCAAGAAGTAAGGAGACTATGCTTGCATCACATATTGGATTGATGGCCTAGCAGAAGGGCTAAAAAGAAGTAATCATTGACAGTAAGCAATGGCATGCAGGTGTCAGCAACGCATTAAATAAACAATGCAGCGTTATAGAACCAAATTGTCATGGCAGGCTTGATACCTTCAGCAGACTGTGTTGCAGCAACACAGCTTGAGTTGACGACTGAAGTGACTTACAGCTGGGACCCTACTTTCTTATTTAACAGACAAACAAATGGAATAACATGTTTTCAGTACTGTAAAGACTTACCAATTTAAATACAATTTAAATGCAGCTACTAGAGAAATTCTATTAAGAAGAAGTGGCAGAAAGCTGACGTAATGCAGCTTTTCAATGTTAAATAAAAAGTGAATAGAAAACAATACATTCTTGCAGAATCGCAATCATTTTTTTGGCATTGGAAACTTAAATTTAAGGAAATGAATGGTGCTTAATTCATGATTAAGGCTAACTTGAATAAAAATTGTTGAAATCAATTATCATAATACATTTAATAACTTTTAACAAACCATCTTTCAGTGCAGTTGAGCCAGTTGGCACTGTTGGTGTGTCATTTGAACACCACTGTATTAGGCTATCAATTATGTCTTGATAAAGATAAATTGATAAATGAGGAGGCAATCCTGGTAAAGGCACTGTGCAATTTGTGTTAATAAAGAAAAGTTAAATAGGACGTGCTAAAATGATCTATAGTGGTGGGATTACAGCTCTGTGTGAGACTCAGGTGTTTGGAATGGTGTAAGTATACCAGATGGAGACTTCCAAGTTACCCACAACTCAAGGTCAGACATTGTGTTTTCAATGGAGCATTCCTCCCTGTCAGGTATTTTTCATGAAAAACAGCAAATGGAGACTGGATGACAAAATGACTTTATCCCCTCTTTTCAGCGAGCACCCTACCAAGTGGTAATGCAGCCGAGCTCAGCGATCAGTACTGATGGATGAGAAAATGTTACAAACCATTAAACGTAGGAATTACTTTTGAAGCTCTGAGCTACCTGCAAGTTCTTTAAGGGGAAAATCTTCTGCTGTGCTTAAAGTGATGTACTCTCACTATACGGGGGATAATGGTGTCACTTTGAGAGCAGAATCAAGTTAGATCACTGTTTAGCCGTCCATCTGTGAGGGATTATGTGCATGCAGTTTCTGTCTCAAGTCAGCATTTTGAATTTCCTCCCAATTCAGGGACGATGGAAAAATAAATAAAAAGCAACAATGACTTTGGAAAATAATTTTGACACCTTAGGTTTCAGTGGATTTTTTTTGAAAGACAATGATGTCACAGATATTGTACAATATATTTATTCATTTTATTTATCTTAATGCAAACAATTCCAAGGGGCAGGAAGACTTTCCATGGTAGCCTGAGACGTGCAGGGGTTGGGGGGTGGGGGGGTTGAAGGGGGCTTGAGCACCTGCACTTTTGCCCTGTTGATGTCCAAAGTGCCCTTCTGTCAGAGGTGTGTGTGTGTGTGTGTGTGTGTGTGTGTGTGTGTGTGTGTGTGTGTGTGTGTGTGTGTGTGTGTTCATGCCCAAAATAATAAGAATTTAGATCTACAGTGGCCAGTAGATTTGCACAACGTGGCTTCATTCTGCCCCCACTGCCCTGACCTGCCCAGCCGTGCCCTGCTGCTACCAGCTAAGCTGCTTCAGACGGCCCTAGACATTTAATAAATTTTAATAGTTTTAGAATACTTCAAACAAGGTTTGTAAACCCTTTTCAATGATTTTTCAAATTTAACTAAAGGTACCAATTCAGCACACTTTTAATATCTGCATCACTTTAGAACTTCCCCAGCTTCAAAAGTGTTTTATCGTTTTGTCTAGATTAGATTAAAAGTGCTATCGCAAAAAAATATTTTAGTCATTTCCTGAATCGGAAGCCAACTTCAGCTTCATCAGGAAGTAGGTGCATCCCTGCCATTAGCATTTTGTTGTTGTTACTGTATGTTTATACTGCCATGAGAAAAGTGTATTAGAGAGATATGATGTGTTATCTTTTTTTTTGTATTTTATTTCACTTAAAGAATGCAATGTGCATATTCATGATTTCAGGCAATTGCAGTAGAAACACAAAAATAATAGAAGAATTTGAGTTTTTATTTTCAAAACAATTAATTAGGCCCATATAGGTAAATATCCATTACAATTATATTACTTAGACCCTTGCTGTTATGCACAAAGTCAATGGTCAAATAGTCAATTTGTTCACATCATATCACCAGGGATGATAAAGAGTAAAGCATGAATGTATTAAATTTGTGGCTATATGGTAAAAAATTTTGAAAAGGTATAAAATCTTAATTTGTGTTTGTGTGTGTGTGTTTTATGTGCATCAGACTGTAGTTTCAGGATCGTGTTTCATTCAGGAGAGATGCCTCGTAAGGGAGGAGGTTAAAGAAGAAACAAAAGGAGCTGTGTGAGACTGCTCTGGAGTGTTGTGTTTCCATCTTACATTCTTTATAGTATGAGATGGTGCAATTCAACCGGTTGTATAGCAGGGTGTGTTTCTGTAAAAGCGTTTCAAATCCGGGCTCCATGTGCCCCCTTTTAACTTTGAGCACTTGCCCCTCCAAAGGTCTCTGCACGGCTCTGAAGGCAGCGTATAATACGGGGCCAAGTTCAATTTATTTTAAATTTTTTTACAAGTTTTATGCATGACACAAATGTAATGAAAGGTTAAATCACTCTTTAAAACTAATCTGCAATTCCTTGATCTGGATTTTAACCGCAGACTAGGGTTCAAATGTTGACTTTTCAAGCTCATATCTAAACAGGGCCCCTCTGGCACAACGGCCATATATTAGTGTAAACAATTTAATGGGTTTATTCATTGGCAAGAAAAAACATAAAGAATTATATTCATTATGTTAACTGACTCAGCCAGTCGAATATGCTTTCCCTTCAGTTTTGATTATTTTGTTTCCTCTGAATCGACTCATTAAAGGCACTCTCTAGAGCCCAAGCCGACCACTGCATATAAGCTGCAGTTACTGACCCGCACAGATCCTAAGCAGCCCAAAAACACAATGCAAGTGTATTTTAATAAAGCTGGCTGTTTGCTGGAAAGGAGGTTAAAATGTGCATTAACGTTGGGGATCTAAAGCCTTCTGCAACCATATGTGCACATCTAAATGAATGCATTTATTTCGAGCTGGCAAGTGAATTAGCATGTGCGCAGGAGAAGGAAATTGTTTTATAATCTTTCCATTTTGTCATTTGTCGTGCCCATGCCTGTCAGGACCTGTTAGGTGCACAGTAATGACTTCTAATTGCGTGCTGCCAATTTCAGACCGTGGTAAACTGATGGTTAAGTCTGTCAAGCAACATCAGGGATCGCTCTAACCATTTTTTGTTCTTTCTCCTCTTGGCCAAATTTGGTTTAAAAAACAAATGCTGTAAGATTCAAATCTGCTTGGATCGTATTGGGCAAACTGCTACAATTTGGTGCAAAGGTGGCAGGGTGGGAGACAAACTCCTGTGGGTCCACATGAGCGAATTCGTGTTTTTGTGCGCGCGTGTGCATAATAGCGCGTCTGGAGGAACTGCGAGATACGTTGTTGTGACATGCCTTGTCTTCCGATCTGTAGAAAAACAAAGACAGTCGCTGCTGGATCCAGCCAGCAGAACTAATTAGTCAGGAGCACACATATGAACACACGCAGCCGCGCACACACACACACACACACACACACACACACACACACACACACACACACACACACACACACACACACAC
>JAVLVB010001216.1:5422372-5454711 GCA_032876305.1 Orestias chungarensis | reverse complement strand
TGTCCTATGTGGCAGCCAGGGATGGCTGCTCTTTACTGCAGGGTGCCACCATAACACAAACTTGGTCTGTCTCTCCTTTATCTTGATTTTCTTCAGTCATCGTTGCCTCTTGTATGATACAAATGTTCTCTCGTGGTTTCTTTGCTGTTATTTAGCACCAGTTTTTCAGTACGGGGTTCTTGCTGGTGTGTATGAAAAAAAAAAATCTACATAAACCTTGTATTTCCTCAAATGTTTGCACTCTACACTCGTACTTTTAATGAGAGAACAACTTTTTTTTGTTATACTTTTTATTTCTGCACTTATCGCACACTTACACATTACAGTGATGTTCAGTTTGATAATTATGGTGCAGAGCTGAGGATGTGAGTCAGACTGGTTTAATCTCTTACTTTCATAAAGAGTCTTAATTGGCTTTAGGTCTCTGCTTTCTGAGAATTGTTCCAAAGCTACTAAAGAACCAAGAACTTCTTGATCAAAATGTTTTAACTTTAATATTTAAAAAAATATGCGTCTGGATATCATTTGGTATTGAAACAGTTATTTTCATTAGGGTCATAACCTATATTTTTTTGATGGTCTTTCATGTTAATTGTAATGTTGCATTGTCATAAAATATGTACTTTCTTTTTAAATATAACTGATTTTACTAAAACATCTGAAAACAGACATAAATTATTTTTAACTATATTAAATTTCCTAATTTGGTTTTAAGATTGAGAGGTTCCAGTGTTTTTTTAAGAATTGAACATCTTTTTTGGAAGAATTATGTAACTTATGAAGCTATAAACTGTTTTGTTTTGGCTGAAAAAAGGAGTGAATAGCTTTTTTGATTTTTAATGTCTCTGACCTCAAGTTTAAGTAACAATCATTTGTGTAACAGTCATTCTTCAGTCTTTAACATTTCTAAAAACAAAAGTAAATCTAAAAAAATAATAACTTTTGAGTCATTTCCAGTAAATTTCGGTAAAGGTCAGTATTTAAGCAACGTTTTAGGGAAAAAAGCTGGTTGGTGACCCCAAGCACATCTGAGTTATTCAGGTTAGTGCTTGAAAGTTTTCAATCACTAAAGATAAAACTTGTAACTCAATGTTACTAAACAAAGGTTTTGGTGTGGCATAGTCAAAGTGCAAAACTGAGTCCATTTGAAGTTATACAGCAAGACTTCACATGTTCTGTCACTCAGCGTGTTTAGCTGTTTTCTCGGATTAACTGAAGACGCAGACAAGATAAACAAACAAGCCAATCGTGAACCTTTGTCAGTGCGAACACTTGCCCTAAATCCACTTTCCAAATCTCTACTACCTTGCGAACCAAATGGAAAAACTGCATGTTCTTCTACAGCTGCCTCCAATACCCATCTCCAATAATAGTGTGTCTACTGTGGATCACTGCTGGTTTCTAGGAAACAGTCTATTTGAGGATCTGAGAGGGTCGTCAGACATAAAGACTGTTCTGAGGAATAAGGCCAAGCAGAGACTATACTTCCTGTCGCAACTTAAGAAGTTCAACCTGCCACACTAGCAGCTGTATATCTTCTAAAGCATCATTATTCAGTCAATCTCCACTACTGTGTGATTTGTCTTTTCTGCAAAACAGGATAGGATAAAAATGCAATAAAGACTTAGAAATGCACGAAGGATCTTCGTCTTTCACCTTTAGGCTGGTAGTACATGAAATAAACAGTTACCAGAGACAGTTACTTCTCTCAGGCTTTACCTCTGATGAGCATTTATCAATCACAAACTGTTCCTAAAATCTGCAAACTTGTGTAGGTAAGCCTACAACAGAAGACCTAGCATAGCAGTCCAGCTACCTGTCCAAACCACATGGGACACCATATCCTAAAAACTGTAAATCAACAAGTTTTTATTCTTGTTTTAGCTCAACAAGGTTTCCAACGGTTAAAATAAAGCTGTATGTGATGCAATGAGGTTCATCTTCAGATATCTGAATTAGTAATAATCCTTCTTCAATAAATAATATCCTCCAAAATTACATTTTTAAGAAATCCAAAACTGATCGTCAAAGTAATAAAAATTAATCTACTGTGCAAGTACAAGGTCCTTCTACAGAAATATCCTGAATTATTAAGTAATCAAAAATTTATATTTCAATGCATTCGATGATGCTAAAGGAGAATAAAAATATGAGATACATCTCGGCAGGAGGCCATTAAAGCAGCAGTTATAGTCACCACAAGCTTTGAATTTAATCACTGCCATAATCATCAGTGCACGCAGGTTCACAGTGTATTTGGGTGTGCAGCTTGTCCTTTGCACCTAATGTTGCAAAGTGTCCTTGCTTTATGGAACAACATCATGGGGAGTTTTCATTCCCCATGGATCGACATAGGCACTCGCACACACACAGACAAACACACACACGCGCGCAAATGCACACGCACACTGCATGCATGAGCAAAAACTGCTGACGGTGCTGAGTGGAGCAGCTTCCCTGTCACTGAAGCCCTTGAAGTGTGGAAGCAACTCCAGCAGTCCTTCTGCTGCTTTAGTCGAACCCACACCTCCTCCTCCTCTTCCTCTTCATCTCCCTGTCTGCTGTTCCTCTTGACTCCCTCTCTGTTTTCGCGCTAAAATAATTCACTGCATTTACTTGACGGCTGTGACTTTCATCAGAAACAATGCTTCTAGAGTAGTTGTGTAAAGTGTACATTTTGAGCAGCCCAAATACTTTACTGAGGTGATAAATTGCCCCCTTCTTCCCCAGCCAGCGGCTGTTATATTCAACCTCTTCTACTTCCCTTCTTTTCTTTTCACTGTGTTTTGTTTGACTTACACAATCATGCATGGTCTTTCTTTTAAACATGCTCCTCTTCCATATACTGTATCCTCAGACTCTATCAAATGCACTAAGAGATTCACTGAGCTATATTTGTCTTTTCCTTCCTCCTTTAAAAAAATAAATAACTTGTGTAATCCTTCCTTATATAAGTAGAGCAGAGGCAGGCGGGGTCACTGCATCTGATTTGGTGAACTCAGGTTGCTGTTCTCCATCTCTCTGCTCGTCTAGACGCTGGTCGAGGTCAAATATTGGCAAACATATAAGACTTGACCCAAATACTCTTCTGAGTATTGTGATTTCTTGTGTGTTGTTAAAGTGGGAGCCGCAAAGGATGTAGCTGCTACAGAGAATGTCTGGAGTGTATAACCTGTAGAGCAAAAAATATCACAATGAAGCACTTAGTTTCTAGCTATTAGGCATGTTTGTTAAATTGTTTGTAAAAGGTTTCATAGGCGTTCCCTCTGTTCAGAAGACTGTAACATTTAACCTGTGTTGTAAAGCTGAAAAAACACAGCTTGTAGGAGACTGTTGTTACTCAGAACACCTTGTATAATTGTTACAGATATTAAAAAAAACTGCTATTTTACATAAACAAGAAACAATTCAACTTTTTATGGGTTACAGGGTTTTTAAAGGGTTACAGGTTTTGTTTGTCGTTCTTCCTTTAGGCTAAAATGTGTGATGAGCAAAGGATTTCACGGCCTATCATTCATATTCTACTAGGCAGTCTGAAGTGTTTTACAAACAATGCATAAAGGAAACACAAGCAAAAATATTAAAATCTAATTGAAATTCAAACTAAAATGTATAAATTAACCGTGTATATACATGACTTGTACAAAAAAGGGTCTAGAAACCACAGAAAGAACTGTCATCATTAAATAGAGAAATAACAAAACAAAAAAACATCAAATCTAAAGCAATGATTCCTTTATTTGCAACAGTTAAGGTGTGTCTTCACGATTCAACAACGCAAAAGAGATACGCCACAAATACCATTCATGGTTCCCAGGTTAAAACCGCTTTGGCAGAAGAACACAAAGGCCTGACTTGCATCCATCCATTGGGCTGGTCCTTATCTCCAGTGCTTAACAGAGTGACGTACCAAAAACACACACACACATACACATATCCATAAAGTAAGTTAATTGTGACCAATCAACTTCACAGACTGTGGGAGAAAGTTTGAGTACCCAATGAGAACCTCCGTGTGCATATGTGGAAAGTGTACAAACCCTATGCTCAAAGACCAAAAGCCAGAATTAATACCCATGGATTTCTTGTTTCGGGGCAACGCTGGTAAGAACTATGCCATCAAGTGTTGCTGTTATTGTCCAAAAATTGGGGTAGTATTCTATGTATTCTAGTATTCTAGAGTTAGATTTGTCTGATATGACTGTTGAGGCTTTTCAGCAAAGAGAACCCAAGAAGTCTTAACAAGTATCCCATGCAATGTATAGATTTATTATTTACTTATACTGGGCTGTATGACAACGATATAGGCAAATGCAGTTTGAGTTGTCAAAAAAATTGTGAGCTGAAATGGGAGATCAGGCTGGTTAGCTGTTTGCTCTAAGGATCAATTGACATAAATCTACTGCAGAGAAATGAACTATTGGTGATTGTAATTGAAGATCCATCCATCCATCCATCTCTCCCCAGCCATATGGGCCATCTTCTATGGGGGGGCTTTCTAAGGCCAGGAGACATCCCAACCCTACGCTATCCCAGAAACCCTGTGGAGAATTTGACAATAATTGGCAACTCTGACCTGCCTATCTTTTAAAACTTAGAATGTATTATTTACTTCTATTTAGGTAATGCAGAGACTAGAGATGTAAAAATAACCCTTAGGTGAGAGACAGGGCCAGCACAGACAAGTTGCAAGTCTGGTGAATGACTTTTATAAACTGTTGGATGACACTAAAGTATTTAAAAAAAATTCCAAGGATTTAATCCTTACAAGGGCAGTGACTGAGTTCTTTAAAAACACTTTCTAAAAAAACATTTTTAATGCCAGGCACAAATCAAATTATTAGAGAACTATTGAACGGTGAATACTTAAGAGAAGGTGTTTTTGGTTCCTCTGTAATCCTTTTGAGGATTAAGTTGGTTGATCAAATTGAAGTTTAAATGGATAAAAATAGCATCTGAAGTGGTTTGAAAACAATACAGTGGAACAAAATATATCCAATACAGAAAATCTGTGAATACAGAATTTTAAGTGGATCTGTATAGAAAACGATTAACTTCAATGGAGTTTCCTCTTCCAGTGATAGAGACAACAGTAAATATAGTTAGGACAACAATCACCAAAACACATTCTTTCCTTCATCCTATTATCCCATCTGAATGAGTTTAAGCAAAGAATAAGTAAAGAAGTAAAATGAAGCTGTCGTTTGTTTTCCATAGCTGGTACAAAAACATCACGTATAATTTGCCTTACAGTTCACAATTATGCTCTCCTTTGTGTTGATCCACCACAAAAAAAACTTTCATGTTTGTTGTTGTAACTTGACAAAATGGGTAAAACCTAAATGGGTGTGATTTTTTTTTCACATGGCACTGTAAAGTTCAGTTGTATGTTGATTTAACTGATAGTATTTAACTGATACTGATTCTAATTATGTTTCTTTGTGAAGTTTTGAAGTTGTGTACTTGTGTGTAACAAAAACAGATCAGTATCGTGCACGGATAACCTTACAGTGGAATATTAATAACATTAAAAAACACTATGTTGTTCGGTCCCTTTACTGTGTGCCATGATCTGACATCACACATACTGAACCTCCTATTTCTGGGTTTCCTATTGATGTCTTTGAGTATGTAACGCTACTTACAAGAAGAGCATGCATTTGCTGGGTGCAGAAAACCAACTGTGAGCCAGAGGTGGATTTCAACACAAAGCTTTAAAGAGCCCTTTGCTGGTTGAGTCACTATTTGCAAGCAGAGACTGGAGCAGAAATATACTTGTATTTATATAGAACATTGTATGTTTTTTTTTATTTCCCTGGGACTGATTTGGTTTTCAACGCAGGTTTTTCAGGTAAAACTACTGGGCATCTACACAAGTCACTTAACTCCAGCTGCCTTACTTTTGCTTGTATTTTTCTAATTAGAAGAAGGAATAAAAAGAAATAAAATAAAAATCCCAGAAAAGGTAAAAAAAAAAAAATAGATACAATTTGCATGAGATAAAAAGATACATTTTTCAGGCAGAAAGCTCTATAAGCTACAGGCAGAGAGTGAGGCTTTAGCCAGAAAACCATGTCAGTAATGTGCAGAAGGTAGATGAGAGTATATGGTGCACATCTGTCAAAGCCATTTTTCTGTTAGGTAAGGATAGGAAGAAGGGAATAGAGATAAATTTCCTGTGACATTCTGAAAGTGGGCCAAACCAAAGTGTATTTAAACTGATCCATATGGGCTAAAGGAAAAAGAGAAAAAGAGAGAGAAATGTTGCAGTCTTAATGGAGTTTGAAATATAGCCCTGGTATTAGGTGGCGTGTTTAAAAACTGCAGGGTATTGCTTACAATGTAGTAGTTGTGTTTCTGATTAGGTAAAGTCAAACACTTTTAAAAGAAAAGTGCACAATAAACTACGGCAGAAATTGGAGTTATATAGAAAAACGTTCACTCTACCTGGAAGAAAAAAGATACTTCTACTTTTAAGAAGCCAAACCACCGATTAGTTCCACTCAGTCATGTGGTTGCACTGATGCATTGGTACCATGTAACTTTTGTTACTCAAAGAGGAAGTCAAGTAAAATCACTGTCAACACAAGATAAATGGTGGAATTAGAAACAATTTGAACCTTTCTTTAAAAAAATAATCCAATCACACAAAAAAATGATTAAAACATGGGACACAAAAATCACATCTCCCTTTGCTAATATCAGGTGTATTCCTCCTTTAGATCTTTGCATGATGTAAACCTCCCTTTCCACCGCTTTCCAAAGTTTTCTTTCACGTTATCTTGGATTCATAAACGGTGATCATAGAGGCCGTTATTGTACAGCAGGAGCACTGCTATGCTAACTAGTAGGATATTGTTGCCTTTTGACATGGTTCATTTCCGTTCTTGATGTAGCCTTCAGAAGATAATACATCTTGGCCATTAAGGGTAGTACAACATAAGCAAAATATTAAAAATAAGAGTACTAAGGCTTCACATTATGATCCTACCATCTAAATGCAACCTTTGAAATTAGTTCCTGCCCTGTTCCTTAGCTAATTGTGCTATGCTATTTAAAGCTAATCGTCTCCTCATTTCAGGGCCAGATGCTGAAATTGGCACTATATATATAAACTTAATGGAATTTAATTTAACTAATGTTGTCCTCAACCTCTACACTAATTGCTGCACTTACAGACACAATGTTTGGTTTACCCCATTTTTTGGAACTAAAGAACCAACCAGATTTACATTTCACAGGCACAGAGTCTGCGGTTTCAAAAACAAGTAAACGCTTCAGATGAATTTGTTTGCCTCTTTATCCTCCGGTAGGTTCCACCAACCACTGAACCCACTTTTACACTTATGTGAAGAGTAGACACACAGGAGATGAGAGCTTTATTGGAGTGGCTGGTTGGCAGTTTGTGCTTTTGATGGTAACGAAATGTGAAGTGGGCGTACCTGGAACTCGCCATGCATGCGCAAGACTTAATGTAAACCAACTATAGTGTAGAGGTAAATGTGAGTTTTGGCAGCCTGAGATGTGGATAGCAGGGTCATGTTTGCTCTCCCTCACATGCCAACTAAAGCTCACCTAAAGTGATGTACTGGATGCCAGTACTTTTATTTTTGGTTTCACATTTCTGCTGTCAAATGAACAAGTTGATAGGCCTGTTAATGACTACATTTACTGCCAGAATATCGACCAAGAAGGAACATTTTTTCTTAGTACTCCCTATAGTGTAATTTCCCAATGCAGTGTATTAAGAAATTAAATCATCTATACAGAGAGAATATTTATACATTTAGTTTTCATTCCTAAAACACAACTGTTGATTGTTACCAGACTTGGATATGAGTCTTTATTACGGGTCACATTCAGGACTATGTGTTAGGGAGATCACTAAAAATCCTCACTGAAAATATATTTCAAGTTGTGCTGGCAGTTCTTTAGCCTTTGTTCTGGGGTTGGTACCCACATTTTGTACCAAAAGCTTGTGTCATGGTTTTCCTGTTCATGCCATCTTTCATACTACTCTTATACTCTGATTCTCCCTCTCCTGCTGGATGCTGATTGCTCCCACATGTTCTGCTGCTTATATAAACTCTTGCTCACTCTTGCAAGCTCGTCTCTGTTTAACCTTTTCACATCCCATGAATGTTCTGTCACATGCCTTGTGTCTTATCTTGTTCCCAAACTTCTTTCTACTTGGGGATTATTGCTTTTGCCTGTCCCCTCTTTTTTGATAGTAATTTTGATTTTAGATCTGAACTTTCCCCTTTGTACCTTATCCCTGATTACTGTCATAAGGATTCTGGATCTGTTCTGACCTCTCTACCTACCCTATAGCATCCTTGACCCTATACCTGGCCATTGAAAATATGATTATGGAGACCATACCCTTGACTCTTTTAGGATTTGCACTGAGAAGAGGATCAGTGAGTTTACATTTACTTAACCCATTACTGGAGTTTCTATCGTCTGTCATATCATTGATTCCAGTTTCTTGCGTTTAGAGTTTTCCCCTCTGTATGGTCCGGGATGTGTAAATTCTTGGTAAACAGATGCTATGCAGTTACATCTATGACAATTCAAGATTGGAAGGGTCAAAGTTTCTTGAGAGGAGTTCCTGGGTAAGCACCTTGCTGTGTAACCCCTACCTCCCGTTTCCACAATACTTCCTGTTTGTTTTACCAATCATTAAACATCCTGTATATATTGCAGAATTTAACCCAAAACCTGGTTCAAAGATCGAACTTCCAATTACCTTGAACATTTTGATTATTGTGAATAAATGTTACCAACAACTGTGCCACTTTGCAGGTCTATGGTTTTTCTCTCTAAAATAAAATCATAGACTCAAAGTGCAGCAAAATATAGCATAACAGAAGATCATAAGGTCTTAATGAAAAGAGTTTGGCTCTGAGTTTTTTTTTAAACTATGCTTCATATTAGTGTAATAAATACTTAACAGCTGCTATCTTTAGAGTAATTTCTATGTGATTAAGTTTTTAATAAAAATTTGCTAAATCATAATCACTGACATATCAAAATTAAAGAATTTATAATTGGTAAACTTTTGCTTGGTCCTTTAAACGCTAAGATTATGCCAAAAAATAGTAAAAAAACGGAAGACATCATATAGCAGATGTCACTATAAGGAATGTGTGATTGAGATGATTAAATACCCATTACACATGTTTGTCTAGCTTTGGGGACTGTGAAGCAGAAGCTAGTTTAAAGAGGGGATAGTTCTTTGACAGAGAATCACGAACATTTGCAAAACTGGGTATGGTGTAATGAGCGCTGGGACCAATTTGTAGCAGTCTTGTGGAAACAGTTAACCAAAGAAATGTAATATTTTTTCAAACCTCTGCTTCTGACATCATCGCAGTCCTGAGACGGGGAGATGGGGCAAGGCAATGAAACCAATGAGCGTGTGTCGCAGCCGGCACTACATGGAGCGCATGACCGTAGAGAAGCGCAGACACATCCACTTTAAATTGGGAAAACATTTTTAAACATGTTTTTTCACCTAAATTTCATCAAAGTTACTTCACATCATCTAATAAACGCTAATCTTTGAAACAATTCAGAATCACACATTTATTTCAGAACAGAAGGTTCTGAAACAAATCATAAACTCAACTAAGAAGTAAAGCATCACTGCATCTGATGACATTAGCATGCAGCTGAATTCGGCTGTGTTCCCAAAAATTACTTAAAAAGTCAATTAGTAAAACTGTGTACATTTAGTAAATAAAGTGTTAATCTAGATGGTTTGTAAAAATTTTCTTAATCAGAAGACATGGGTAAAAATAAAACATTAAAACCACCTAAACAGCAGACATATTAGAGATAAACTGATGGGAAAGTTTAAACCATGGTAGACATGAGCATCTAACAAAACTGACAACATAGGTAAGGACATCATTCTTCAGAAAGGCAGCCAAGAGGCCTATTATGAAACTTGGGAAGCTGCAGAGAACCAAGGTATATGTGGGAGAATACCGTACTCACAAAAAGTTAGGGATATTTGGCTGTCGGGTTGAATTTCAGGATGAGCCCAAAATGCATTCAAACCTTAATAGGTGAATGTGACCTTCTCTAAGCTTTTGAATGCACCTGTCCAACTGTTAAATGTTTCAGTACTTTTTGCACATGTTGCTGTTCTCTAACGAGGAGCTTAACGGCAAAAGTCACAACAGGTGTTTGATCCTCGAATCGACTAATAAATGTCCTGGTTCAATTACAGCTGGTGTTGAAACAGTCGTCCTCATCAGGCTGTTCACATTGTGACTAACAATGGATCAACAGTACCTAGCCATTGCAATGCTTCAAACAGGACGTTCTCAGACGGACGTGGCCACTGAGCACAGAGTGTCATCAGCAGGTTGCAACAGAGATACAGAGAGACCATTCGAATCCGTTTACATCAGCGTGTGCTGCGTGCTAGACGACCTGCAAGGGTACCTGACCACACCAGCAGGCACAAGCGTCATCGTCTTGCATGGTCCAGGGAGCATTTACGCTCGACAAGGGACCAGTGGCCCTCAGTGCTGTTCTCTGATGAAAGTCGATTCATGTTGAGCAGAAATGATGGAAGCCAATGATGTTGGAGACGTCAAGGAGAGCGCTATGCATCAGCCACTGTTGTCACCAGACGAGCTTTTGGTGGCGGCGGTGTCACAGTGTGGGCAGTGTGTCCAGTCTGTATAGAACTGCCCTACACTTTGTGAATGGTACAGTGACAAGCCCATACTACCTGAATAACATCATTAATCCAGTGATTGTGCCCCTACATGAACAACATAGGCCTAATTTCATCTTCATGGACGACAATGTTCAGCTCATCGGGGGCGCATCATCAGGGAACGGCTGTTGGAGACTGGTGTACCTCAAATGGAGTGACCTGCACTTTCTCCAGACCTGAATTCCATTGAAAACCTGTGGGATCAACTGAGTCGCCGTGTAGAGGCTCGAAACTCTGCAGCCCAAAACCTCAATGACCTGACGGCTGCCCTTCAAAAAGAGTGGGATGCCCGGCCTCAGCAGACAATAAGTCGACTTGTGAACAGCATGACCAGCATGAGACGTCGTTGTCAAGCTGTAATTGATGCTCAAGGGCACACGACGAGTTATTGAGACAGTGTAACACCATTGTTGTTAACTTTTGTTTCAACAAAATTGTTTGAGATAACGAAATCCCCAGTGCATCCTTCTACTTAAATATCCTACTTTCGTGATATGATGTCACTGTAGCGGGAACTTCTTACATTTTCCACAAATTTCACCCGAAAGCCAAATATCCCTAAATTTTCGTGAATAGTGTATAATGACAGGATATTACTAGTTTTATACTCCACATTTCTGGCCTTCTTAAAATAATGACACGAAGTTAGTCAATGTTAAAAAAGCTTTAAGAAACAACTAGGAAAATTCTGGGTTGGTATTGATATCAAGTATTTACTGATATATATTATTCATGAGGTTACAAAGTGGTGCAGTTGGTATCACTGTTGCCTTACAGCAAGAAGGTGCTGAGTTGGAATCCGGGCCTAATGTCTTTTTGCAGGGATTTTGCATGGGACTGATTGCAAGGATCTTAACAAGAAGAAAAGTAAGTCATAAGTAAGGTAAAGTCTGCAAACACAAAAGCCCTGTGACCACTTAATACAATGGAAGCAACCAGCAACCAGACCTTGCTTTTCTGCTTCAGTTAAACCCCCAGCCAATGCTGCCATGCATCGCTTTCATTGTCACATGACCAGTTAAATACATCCTATTGCAAAACATAAACAGGAACAAAATAGTAATATACACTGGTTAATAATATTGTTCCAAATTTACTTTTGTAATCAATTAAAATATGTTAAAAACTAATTATATCCAATACCGATGTTAATACCAATATATCATGGACCTTTACTACAAAGTTTCACTTGTAATTTGCCCACGTCAATGTAGGAAATCCGGCAAACATGAATACACCATCTCAAGTGTGAAAAGATTGTAGTGGTGGCCTCAGAAAAGTAGGTCTAAATTGGTGTGTAGATGGATGGAAAACCAATTAAAGTTTGACCTAAGATTAAGTTCATTTTATGGCAAAATTCTGCTAAAAATGAAGCCCAACCTACAATAGGATGGCCCAGATCAAAGCATGATCATGTTGTAGACTCGCCCAGTCAAAGTTACACGTACATTAGATTTAAAACCTGTGGCAAGACTTAAAAACCCAGTTCCTAAATGCTCTTAATCTAATATAACAGATTATAGCTATATTCTGAGAAAGGATAGGGAAACTCGTCTGTTCCTAGATGTGCAAAATTAGTGGAAAAAAATCACAAAATGGTGAAATTTTACAAAATATGGAAAAGCTTTAGGAATGTGAATGTTTTTACAATGCGCTTTATGTGTAGTGTTTAGGTGTCATCAGAAGTATGCTGCTTGTATGGAGGTCCGAAGCAGGAGCACAGATAGCTTATACCTTATGCATACTCTATTTACAGTTCTAATTATGATCATTCAAAGTCACGAAAAGGTGCAAAAAATGACATTGTAAAGTATATAGAGCGTTCCTTTTCTATTGTTTGTTTAATTTTGTATTGTCTTTAACTTCATTAATTGTTATTTACCAGGGAAACGTTTAAAGAGAATTTAACTTCCTGCTTCATGTTTCTTAGCATGGGGACCACCCTTGCTGAAGACTAAAGACAAGATACAGACGCGTCTGCAAAACCACATTATTGCACAAAATACCTGCGGGAGAACCCACATTCAAAAGTGACCTGCAGACACACCTTCGCAAATATGCAGGCAAACACATATTTTGTGGTGAACTAATTTTTGGAATATGACATAAAGGTGTGCTTTCAATACAGTAAAAAAATTTTAATTTTATTTTCCTTTTTATTACAGTCAGGCCCCAGTTGATTTAAATGACATGGCACGTTTCTGAACATCAGAGATGCAGTTGTCTGTTACACACACACACACACACACACACAAACTCATACACAGACTCTGAGCCCTGAATAACCACAGCTGGCTCACCAACGAGACCACACACACTCGCTTGTGCTTTTACACAAATGCATGTGAGTCACAATCAAGGCTACTGATCTATATCACACACGTCCACTTACAGCCATATGGGATGCAGTGATGGTAACTGCGTGTGGGATCAGTGGGAACACCAATGGTGACTACAGTCAGCTCCGGAGACACGTTTGATCTTTTCAACTGTATTAAAGCTTCACTTTTTCAATAGAAATAATGGAAATCTGCCACACATTTCTGATACATTTACTTGTGGGTTTTTTACCTTCCGTATGAAAGAAGGCCTTCAGAATGTGGTGGGTAATAACTGGGTCATTTCCAGTGTGGGAAAGAAAAGCAAATCCCTGCACAAGACAACCCATCTATTTCCCTCCTCCTGTATTTGTTCCTGTATTCCGTCGCTCCCACTGTCTGCTTCCTCTCTCCCTCCTTTCTCCGGGATCCTGGGGAAAGTCCCAATTGCTTTCTTCATCTCTCTCTTTCCCTCTTTGCATTCCTTTACTAAGTGGAGGGCAAAATACCCCCTGTCTGTCACTCTGCAGGAGTTTATGTAATTCAAACTTAGCTAGATAAATCCTTGGATATTTAGTTTTTTTCTAATTGAAATGGTCTAAAGTGCTCTGTAGGAGATTTGCCTCAACATATAACAATAGGGAGGAAAGTTCAGGAAGTTGCAAACATGTTGGGGCTTTGCACCGTGTGAGTCTGCCTTCGATTGCTTGAGCAGCTGCACGCCTCTTACAGGCCCAGAGCAATCAGTGAGTTTCAGCTGCACATTTCTCTCACTCAGCAGACTGAAACCATTTTACCCTGTTAAACTGCAGGAATTATTGATTCTCTTAGATAATACAAATGTTCTCAAACATATATTTTAAGGGCAATTCAATACTTAATGGAGCTTCTCATACCAATCTGCTGTGTTATGTTTTTTGTCTGGTAGTCAGGCAAGTACTGGTTAACATTAGTTGTTACAGTACCCAATGCACAATTGTAGATAGGATTATCTGTCTATTCAATACATATTAATAGAAAACTACAGTTATAGTAATGTGGCAGCAGTTTCAGTCTGTATAGTTATTGTTGTGTTTCTGAAACCGTACTAATGGGAGCAACACACACAGTTGCAGCTGTATCATATCTTCTCAAATTTCCACAACAACAGAAGCACAGGAATTTAATCCCTGCATAAATCCAGCTGTCCTGTGAGGGCCTCAGGGGTTTGATGTAGAGCATTGGTGTAAAAACAGCACCATGATGAATGAAATTTAAAGCAAACTTTGGTTCCACAACTTTATACCAACTGGACAATCATACAAACAAGCTGTTGAATTCATATCCATTAAATTACAATATAAGTACATTCAGATGAGGATCAGCTGTCAGATTGTAAGTACATCAAAAACTTCAACTAGGGAGTAAAAATGCTTTTCATTAAGCCCACATTTCTTATTCAAGGATTCAAGGATTCAAAGAGACTTTATTGTCATTCTTCACATGAGGGGGAAACAAAATTGTAATCTCACGGTCCAGTTCCACCCAAGAGCTAATATTAAAATAGATACAATAAAGTAAAACAGTAAAATAAAATAAAATAGAATGTAATAAACACAAAATATACAGAAAATATACAGAATATAAGGGAGTAGGGGATTTGGAGTAGCAGCAGCATGAATGAATGAATGAATGAACGATTGAATGAATTCGTAGTGCAAGTTACCATAGTCGTTAAAGTTTCTCAGTCCGTTTAAAGTGTCTCAGTGCGGGTATGTGAAAGTGATCAGAATGTATTTGTCCATGTAAAATGTCAGTGCAGTGGTTGTTCAGGTGGAGTTCAAGAGTCTCACAGCTTCAGGGATGAAGCTGTTTCTCAGTCTGGTGGTTTTACACTTGATGCTCCGCAGCCTCCTGCATGAGGGGAGAGGGACAAAAAGTGAGTGTGCTGGGTGGGTGGGATCCTTCCTGATGCAGTTGGCCCTTTTCCTGCATCTGGAGGTGTAAATGTCTGTGGTGCTGGGGAGGCTGACTCCTACAATCCTCTGTGCGATCTTCACCACCCTCTGCAGAGCTTACCTGTCTGAAGCAGAGCAGCTTCTATGCCACACGTTGATGCTGGAGCATAAGACACACTCCACCACACATCTGTAGAAGGAGGTGAGGACTGAGCTCTCGAGTTCAGTGCGACTGAGCCTCCTTAGGAAGTAGAGCCGCTGGTGTGCCTTCCTGACCAGAATTGAAACATTTTTGCAAATTAACAGCCTTAAAATGTCAGTTTGCGTGTAAATGACCCATACGATGTGTTTCCCTTAATGATGTATCATTAAGGGAAATCAATTTAACCGTATTGTTCTAAGTTGGGCTGAGCACGGTTTAATGACGAACATACCATGACATAGCCAACTAATGTGATAGGCCAGATAAGGAAAGCAATAATCATAGAAGTATCCAAGAGGCATATAGAAACTCTGGTGGGGCTGTAGAGATCTACAGCTCATTTGCTTGAAAGGCAACTCTTAGTCGTGCATTTCATAAATATTACCTTTACGGATGAATGGCAAATAAAAAAGGCATTCAGCACCCTTCTAACAGGACTAGAAACCTCAACATTACCAGAGGTCAAGCAGAAGGGTTTTTGTAAAAAGACATATATATTTAAGGATAACCCAATCAAACTACAGATCTTATTTTAATATCTAATTGAAAAAGTGTTATGAACAGAGTGGAACCGTGGGACTGTCCTTTGGTTCAGTTTGTTTTGTGATTTGTAGTGTGCTTATTTAAACACGTTTAACATGTATTGTGACAAGAGTTTAGATTAAATGGAAAACATCGTTCTTTCCCAGGAGATGAGGGTCAACGAATACTATCTTCAAACTGTGAACAGCGATCATGAAGGCAACAGGCATGAGGTCCATTAGGGAAGGACAGTCATCTCTTCACCCAACAACCTTCCATGGCTCATCGTTTGTGGTTTAAGATTAACCCGGAAATTTCTGTCGCGATCCGGTCATTTATTTACACAGCAGTAGTGATTGAGATCAGGTCTCAGAGTGAAACATTTTAAGAACACCCTCCATAAACTTGTAAAGTACTCCCCAGGTGTGAAAGTCCTTAAGTGTTGAACGAATGGCTGCAAGAGCTGTTTTGTGCCTTGACAGCCAGATAACAACAGTGCGTGATGAACATTGCAGACGGTGAACAGACTCCTTGCTATTTGTGATTGTTTTCAAAATTATATGGAAGTTATGGGTTTTTGATGACAGGCTAAATAGATACAAGGTGTCTTGGATTTCTCTTCTGAACATAGAATTTTCCCCCAATTAACACCCAAAAATATTTTCCACACAGTGGCCTTGTGTGAACAGAACCTAAAATCGAGTCTAGCCAACCTGTTAAAGGCCTCTTATTCCAACTTATTATGCTGGTGAAGTCTTTTAAAACATCTTAGAACATATTTACACAATGGACTTTCATGTAAAAATGCTAATCTACAAATATTTGTTTGAAAAAAAAAAGAAGTTAGTTAGAGACAGTACCCGACCTAAACACCTGCAAGACTGCAGTGAGAGCTGTTTACACGTTAACCGAAACATGGAAGTCCTTGTTGTCTACATGGCATTACAAAACTAGCTGAGTGACAACAGCGACATTTGTTACAAAGGTGTTCTGCACGTGCCACCTCCAGTTTTCACACATACATACCAGTTTGACTCTGAGACTACCTCCTTAGAGGTCTGTCAGAAGCAGATCGCTCTGGAACCCTGTTCTGTCTTTGTGATTTCACACCTGACGCTGGAAAGCAGCAAAGGTGTATCAGCATAACTTGAATGTTGTGTGAAAAGAAGTAATGTGTTAAAGGTAGCTGTTAATCTGAAGTATTAACCACAGGAAGTAATGTGTTATGATCAGTGATGTTGCCCTTAGAACCGTAATATGGGCACAAATTCCAGTCATAAATATTTTGAACTTGTAAATCACGTTGAGTACTTGTGAATTTAGTTTGTGTAACCTTGAAAAATAACATGTCTGTAGATGATATTTTATGGGAACAAAAATCCATGGCATATACTTCCTGTGCATGTCTGATTGTAAATCCATTTTACATCTTGTAAACATGAATGCATGGATTAAACTTTGAGTTCAGGTTCATCCGCTTACATGAGATATTCATGCTGTAAATATGCAAAAAAATATGACCTGAATTTTGCCGCTTTCAGCTGTTTGGTCAATGTCATGTCAGTCACAAATTTACCAATCTAATAAGATCAAAGGTTTGGCTATGGGTGTAATCAAGCAAAGTCTAAAAGCAGGGTGGTTTTTAAAGAGTCCGCCCCCTAATCGTTTCAAACAGATAGTCCTTCTTCTTCACTCCGAATGTGTTGCTTTACTCCTACAGAGAAGCCAGTTTTAAGCTGGACACTTGACAGACATTCACTCCATGATTCAGCAATGGCTTTTCGTGCGTTGTCCTGTGACAGACACTTTGGTTAGCAAAACTTCATGTACTCACAACTGAATATGTTGACTGGCAACAACTTCCAGTCAGATGAAAAAATACTCAACAAAAAGACTCAAAAAATCTGTAGCTTTCAGGTGACCCTATCACTGACAATCAATGCTGGATTGTACTACTAAAATACACCGTCTAGATATACCTGATTTAATACGCTTTTTATTAATCTTCTACTTTATTTAAGTACTTTTATGTAAAATTTGATATTTTTTAATATCTTCTAGGTCAAGTGACAAAGTGTTTCTATTTTCATGAATGAAATGAAATGTTGTAAGCAAAGATCAACATTTGATGGAGAAGTAAACATAAATAAACAAAATATCCTATGAATATGGACTAGAAGAGTTTGTTGAAACCCCTCAGTCAATATTACTTACAGTCAAAAGAAAGAATGAAACGATAAGCTTACATTTAAATCTGCTAAATGTATGAAACGTTTTTGGAATTGCAAACACATCACATTATTTGCCAAATCTTCTGGATTACAAATAACACACATATTCATGCTTATTTTCAACTAGTGAAAGGGTTGTTAAAGGATCAAATCGCCTTTTATGTCATTTTACAGGTCCATTTTTCATTCTTTTTGTTTTTTTTTGTTGGACTTGTACAACCTGTAGACAAAACTAAATATTTTTGTTGTTGCTTAAAACATCATTAGGTCGGTGGAATCCTCAAGATTTCCTCTAGTTCCTGATGAAAGGGGTTTTCTATGGCCCTGCAAGAGGGCCAATCTGGACATGAATTGGCTTTAGGTGCCAGAGCACATTCAATAAGAAAACTTGGCTTGCACTGGTTTAGTCAGTTAAGCTTTTTTGTTTTTTTTCTTTCTTGGAAGCCAGATGGTGTGTTTGCATGATGTAACTACAATTCCTAGGTGCCCTGAAAACTTTTCTATCTTACTTAAAACCACACTTAGAGAGAAAGTTAAATAATGTAGAACTCATTCATAAAAGTGTGGAGTACTACAGTTTTATATCTCATAAGTATCACAGTTTTGTCTGTCCAGGCTTACCCTGATCTCGTGTTTACAGACCAGAACCACCTCAGAGTTCAGCATACAGCGTGTTTCATTTTTGTTTTCATCAGAGAGCTCGGTAGCAGAGCCTGTGAGACTCCTCCATTTCTCTCATATTGCCCACTTCTGCTTATGCTTCAGTGATTGATATTAAATCTCTTCTGTTTGATCAATAATTAAAGGTAGAGTGCCTACTGTTCCCAGACTAGACTGAGCAATATGAATTATAGATTGTTATTCCTTCTGGTCTGATCAAAGGATAACAACAACATACCTTCTATGGGTTTGAGCACTGCCAGTGCGGATGCTCTCTGCTGACTTAAAAACAGAGGATTATTATTTTATCTGGATATAACCGATCCTCAATCGGCGCTTTTGCTGTTTGGTTTAGCGGTCCAACTTTTTGGTCTTTAGGAGAAACCCTTCAGAGAAAATGGATGAGAGGGAGAGTGGATATGACTTAAAATGAATGTTTTTTTTTTGTTTTTTTTTGCCAGAAGGGATTGAGTGTTATTTAAATTCCTAGAAAGGGATAGCCCCAAAATCTGATCAGTGATTTAAAAAACCTGCACAACTAAAACATATTTAAAAGATTAGCAATATAATCTCCTTTTTCATTCAAGCCATGCTTTCTTTGGGAGGCTATCTGTAAATAAAAATGTATATTGGATTAGAACACAACCTTTTCCTTCTAATTATCTATAAAATATGAGGCTACAAACAGCAAATGTTTGTTTAGCTAACAATAAAACTAAAAAACAGGAGACTCTCTATGGACTGCTAGGAGCTACTCAGCCCGCTTGTTTGGATTGTTTCCTTCTTTTCAGATTGTTCTGTTGTCTCTATCTCCATCTTTGCTACTTTTTCCGTGCTTCAGTCTCACATAAAAAAGTTTAAATTTACACTGAATTTAAACGTCCTTGGTTCAAATCTATTGACTTGCAAGATTAACCTGCTCTTTACTTTTTTCCTCTTCAAAACACCATGAGAACTACAGTTTTCATTTTTGCTGACGTTTAGAAATTGTTTCTATTCTGCTATATGAAGTAACAATGATAGAGGACTTTTTTTTCCCCAGATAACATTTTTCATATTTTTCTTTCAACACAGAACTTTGAAGACATTAAAATTACCATGGTTTTAAATGATATGCGAAAATTAGAAAAATGATTTATTTTAAGGTACATTTCAAACATTGTGCTTCATAGGTCTGGTTCATCTTTAAAAACAATTTCCATTTGCATTTTATCCCCCCTGTCTTGGCTTAATTAACAAATGTCAGATAGCTGACATATGTTAGTTATTGGTGAACTTCAGAGTGGCCTGCAAGGAAAGTTCATCTCTTAAAGACAGCATCAGTTTCATTAAAGGTTACCAGCCCTTAGGTTGCTATCTGTCTCTTTAAAACATCTCGTAATTATTGGTTCCAATTAAAAAAGACCTTCACCTCTGTTTTCATACATCTTTTTTAACTCTCTTAACATATTTTTGAACCTCTCTCCCTGTTTACAAAGATAAACGGATAAGTAGTTTGTGCATGTTTTGTGTGTCCACTGTCAGGACCCCAATCCTATTAGGTGTGATCACATCTTCCAAGCATACTGTCTTAATAAAGCAAACTGGATTTTGTCAGCTTAAAGAGTGACTAGCAAGTAGAGGGAAGGGTTACAGTGTGGCCACTATGTTGTTGGGCTGCTTGTTGGGGCAGATATTGCACAAATCCAAACCAGACAGCAACTCTAAGTCTTGGGCAACAGCTTACAGTGTTTTCTCAAAGCGGCTTTAAATGTGTCCATGGTTAATGATACAGTAACTGTTTCAAATTGATGAGTCACTAACTGACTTCTTTGAACTGTCTGACATACTGCTGGGGTAATCAGCCACTTAAATTAGATGCTCTTGAGCAGAGAGGCACCTAAAGCTAGAACAACAGTCGGTGAAGTTAGAGATGGAGTTGAGGTCTAAACAGTGACTATGGTGTATGAGTGGTTTCTTGAAAAGAGTATAAGAACTTTGTATTAACTGTTTAATCAGCACTGACATAAGTTGGACTCCAGCTTTTGACTTTTAGCTCTAGTCCTGCGGGAATAGGATACATGGCAGACATACTTGTTTATAGTTTTTTTAAATGGAAGGGAGTTAACATATAGTTTGCTATGTAGGGAATTGCAAAGTATTTAATAGTTTTTGATATGTATATTTGGTGGTACCTTATTGTACAATGTAATGTATAACATCAACAGAACAATTATCACCCGTCCACTTCATAACTCTGAACTCCGTGGTTGCGTGGCCAGAGGAAAGTCCTCGTTCTTATCACAAGTCGAATAAACATTTCAAAAAAGTGCTTTGGTCAGATGAGATCTAAATGATCACCCTGAGTACACTATCACTATTATGAAAACTTGTGGTAGAAGCATAACGGTTTGGGGCAAGTTGGATGGAGTAAATATGGGACAATTCTAGTAGAAAACCTATTACAGGATGTGACTGGACTTGAGAGTCATGTGTATGTTTAATTTAATGCAGAAAAATAACCCTTAAAATAAAGCCAGAACTACAGTGTAATGGTTTAGATCAAAGCATTTTTATGTAATAAAGAGTAAATCCAGACCTAAATACGATTACAAATACATGCCAAGAATTGAATGTTGATCTTACATATTTATTGACAATCGGCTTATTAAAGCCGACAAATTCGTGATCCGAAAGAGCTCTCATTGTAAGTGCAGAAAATTGTGGCCGTACAATATAGCTACAACAGCTAAATAAAATACATATTTTTTGTCTTTTGCAAGGAAGTCTAGCTACTGGTAAAAACAATCAAACAGCGATCTTGTGAAGAAGTCTTCTTGTTTAACACATTCCCAACATAAAAAATAAACCAAACCATCCATGGCATTCATTATTTGACACAATGCAAAATACTAGCGCTGGGTATCTGAGTTCATATGTGTGCGTATGTTTTTGCGGAAAGCATTTGTACTCAGACAGGACCAGACAAAACAGGAAAAAAAAAGCAAAACCCTGCAAGCAGCTGCCCTTGTCTGTCACCCCCGCTCACCTCTGGGTGCTGTTGAGCTTAGTCCTGAATGCATGCACCAGGGTTCGCTTTCAGCTTGTGTGTGTGTATGTGTCCCTTTAACACCTGGCAGCTTCTGTCTGGTCCAGTCACTAATAGAGTGACTGAATGGGACGAAGCTGCCTTAGTGACAGAAACATTATGTCTGACACAACAATGCAACAGTGCACTGTGGGAAGTTGAACTCTCTGTTCGGGGGCCTATTCTTTCATACAGGAAAAGGAGAAAGAGACAGATAGTCATGCTTCCACACACACATCCAGCCATTATACATGTTTCCTTTGTTCACACACCGTCAGTATTCTGTTTATTTCAGTATAGTTAGGCAGAGCGTAGGATTGTGATACCTCACAGAGTAACATGGGTGATTTAACAAGCTGATTGTAAATTCAGAGGCAGTATATTTAGATCTAGTCTTTTGGCCCAGTTCCACTCCATGTGGTGCTGCTCCAGATCTGATTCCTTGTTTTCAACTTTTGCCAAAAACCTCTAAACCACCTTCCTCCTTCTCATTTTAATTTTCACTCTGTCTCTCCTCAGTTACACCCACACCCACATGCACTCGGCCGCCCACACACACACACACACACATACGTGCGCATGGACCCATGCTGAGCCTTGGCTGTGGTAATTAGATACAGTCTGTCTAACTGTCAGACATCAACTGGTACCAGACACCAGACTCCAACCCCATTGGCTACCATTGACGTTGCTCCGCGTTGCTATTGGCTGTCACTCCCTTCGCTGCTCTGACTCTGACCCAGTAAACTCGCATGTGAACCAGATCTGACTGTTTTTATTGGCTGTCTCTGAGACACATGACCAGTGATTGCCGACGCTCTATGGCTCCGTGGCCTCCCAGTGGACGATACAGTGATCCTCCTTATAGAGGAAAAACAACACCATTCATCAAATCCGTCTCTCCTTCCATTGCCCCCCATATATCTTTCTCTCTGTGTTCAGATGCATACGCTTAGTTATTTTTTTTCCCCCATCTTTGTTCCTCTGAAAGCTTGGAAGTAACTCCAAGTCTTCTAGATGCCTGGGTCAGTCCAAATGAACTGTATTCAGACTGTTGAACAGCTAAAGTTGATGTCCCATTAAGGCCGGAACAACATAATCCCTAAGGGTGTAATTTATCTCCTTATATAGTCCCTCTCTTTTTTTTTGTGAGGAATTATTTTTACTTCCATTTCTACCCACATTAGGGCCCACACAGCCACTTCAGTGGGTGAAAAGTGAGCAAGATAGGCCTAGTCATGGAGGCATAAATATTTATTCAGTCCACTCATCAGGCTCTTAGTGTTCAGCAGTGGTCTGATGAGGAAGGATCAGTTTTACACAACAGGGTTTTGTTGTTCATATCCTGTTGCTGAGGGTCATGGACAAACACGTAGCGTCTCCCTGAGGTTTCAGAACAGGAAGGATATGTAAAATATCCCTGTATTTATTTATTTTTTCTTCACATTGTTTCCCCAAGTTCTCATGGCATTGAAACACAGGAACCCATATGAAGGGCAATAAAAAAAGTATTCATGGTCTGCTATGGATTTCATCATTTAGATCTTTAACATGATCAAAAATAAAAAGCCATCATCATTTTAGTTTGTGAGACGTGGCGGACGGTGTGGGGACACAGCAAGCAGGAAGAACCTGTTTTCCCAACCCGGATGCAAAGTAATCTTTGGAGCGCCACAAACTGGTCAACAGTGTGTTGTCTCATTAGCTTACAAACCTTAATCTGGCTGCTAGGATGACATCCATAGAGGTCCATTTTCCTGTAAAGTGAAGCCATGTACGTTTACACTTTTGGTCTGTTGTATTACATTATTAGAAAAATACCAGTAATTTTGAAGTTTTACTTTTACAGTATTTCTCAACAAATTCAATTTTAATACACAAGCATGTAAAAGTAAAGTGCATCCAAAGAGGGAAACATACATGGATGATGTTCGTAATTAGTTTACTAAAGTACTCACTTCAATAGTTGACAGATGCAACCATATCCATTTGATTTCTCTTGTAACTCAGTTCGTCTCCATCAAATATTGCAGAAAATCATATTTATGTTGCCTCCTTGAGGACACAACCACTACCATGCCCTATAATGTATGTAGTTCAGCTCACATCATGTCTCTCTCATATGCCTGCCAGTGATTAGAGGATATTTGATCAAAAAATTCCCATTAAAACTTAGAAAGCGCAAAGCGTCACGGTACGCGGAGCTTTCACACACGCTGATGATCACAGATAGAGTGCCATTCAACATTCTGTAAAGCCGCTTTCACGTGTTTGATCAAGCTTAAGGTTCGCTCATATGAAATGCCACTCTATATGTGGTTTAGTAAACTCAATTATCTCTTCCCAATAGGTCCTGACTTGATATATGGAGCTGGCAGTCTAGTGATGTGTGTAATGCAGAGTGCCTGGGCTAGAAAGGAAGGTTCATGGATATACTTTTGGTTACACGACGGATAGGTTTCCTAAATAAATTATTTTTTTTGCAGGAAATCACTGTGCAATCACTGTTGGATTTCTTTAGCTAGGTTTTTTAAGTCCTAGATTCCCTAATGGATGGAGGTCTGAACTTTGAATAGGCCACTCTAACACATGAACATGCAGATCAAGACTGTTCTATTGCAGCTCATTTGTTTAGGTACATTGTAAAGATGGAAAAGTTAGGTGTGTTAAAGGTTTCCTCCAGGATTGTACAAATTCGGCTTCATTCATTCTGCTCCCATTGGCTTCTGTGTCTGTAATGAAAACAAGAATCTCAACATCCCCAGCCACGATGCTGCCAAGACCCTTTTTGTGATGTGAACGGTATATTTAGGGATGTTAACATTTTAAGATTTCAGTTTTTGTTCTGTTTTTGTCTTGTTTAATAACAGAACTTATTGTATAGAGGCTTTGAGGTTTATACGTGTCGTATGCTAGACCTTTTTAAAGTCAGCAAACAAAGCAGATGTACACAAGCATGTGTTTCATATTGTTGAATCATCAACATTGACTTTAAGTGCAGTGTGTTACACAGTACTTTAGACGTTGTTTTGGGTTCCTTTGAGACCTCTTAGATAAGGCATTGGTGTGGGCTTGGCGCAATATTGGTTTTCTCCATTTGTGAATGGTATGGTTCTTCACACTCCAAAATCCTTAAAATGTTGTTCTAAGCCAAACTGGTGTCTAATTTTGATTATTATTTAGTACGGAATGTTTTAAATTAATGCATAATGGGTTTCTCTTTCAGATATTGTGACCTTTAAGACTTTCCCAACCATTCTACCAAGTATGTCTGATTGAAGAAGCTACCTTGACCTTATTACAGCCTGTCAACCTTCCTTACATCAGTATTAGACTTGGTGTGTAGGATGAAACCCTATGAGTATTTTGCTTTAAGTTTAAGAGGATACAAATGAAGAGGTTGTCTTCGCAGAGTGATGCACAACGCTAAGACACTTGTCACCAGTCTGGACATTCCTGAATGAAATTGTTTGACGACCAGTCCATACAAGTGAGAAGTCCATGTGATATAGTCTATTGCCATAGCTGTCAATAGGCTATATCATGGTCATTTTAACTTGCACAAGGCATTAAACCACCACAACACCATTAAGGAAGTTTTGTAAATGCTCAAGTTATCTGGGAACTGTCTCACACTTTCCATTGTAGTTGTCCACTATGTCCAAAAGACCCTGTTAAAACAATAACTTCTGGTTCTCATATCACAGATTGGTGCACTGTATTTGGTGTAAAGGGAGCCTAACGTAACATAATTTCCAAGTCCCCTGTATGTGATGCATTCTGTTCCTTGGCCCGTTACCACAGCAAATAAAATTTAGATCAGGCCCCTTTAATTCTATTAACGCTTTTAAGGGTTTTATCAACCAAATTAAGGGAAAAAAAACAATTAAAAAGCATGGTTGGAATACACAGATTTCCAGCATAACATATTAAGTCACAGGCTTCATTAAACTCAAGCAAATGTCAAATGAACACATTAGCCTACTGTAGCAATAAATGATTCTCAACCTATAGTCTCATTTTTTTATGTCAGGATTACTGTCATTCTCCTACTGTATGTCTTAGAGTACTTTGGTAACCAATACAGCTGTGACAGTGCTGTGATCTACAATTGTAGATAAAAGCATAAAGTTACTGATTTACTGTTAGTAAGAAAATGAATTTAGTTAGCCTCAGTGTTATTTGAAGCTAGAAACAAACTTATCTTTTCTTAGCTCGCAGAAAAGAAGTTAAATATTGGGACAAAATGTGTCGCTTTTTGTTGATTCATGTTGTCAGACAGGTTCTATTTACAGTATTTAACTTATTCTACAGGTCTGGCAGAGGTGTGGGTGTGGCTAGTATAATTACATTTTGAAAATGTAAAAAAAAAATGTAAGTACTGACAGGGTTCATAGGGGTAGGTGGATTTGGATACTATTTTCCACTGATAACAGAAATCGACATGTAATAACTGCGTTCCATCTTTATTGATGGTATCTTTTTTTGTTTGATAATCTGAAATGTTTAACTGTGACACAGATGTGAAAACCATTAAACAGGCAAAAACTACTTAACAGCACTGTACTTCTTTACAAATAGTTGTTATTCCCCAAAAACCCACCCACAGCTTAAAAACAGCAACAATTCCAAGCTTACTTTGTCTATTTAAGGAAGATTAAAAGTAGCATTTCCTTTTCCCAGCTCCAGTGCATTCAAAAGGCTGCTTTCAGTGTGAACTTTGTCCTTTGCGCTTTTGCGTGTCTGTAACTTTTCAGAAAATCCTGACTACATCTACAGTTCTGCACTTTTTAAGGCCCATTGGGTCTGAGGATCAGCCAGGACCCATTAAAAGAAGCTGAAAATAAAACATGGCAACATAAAAAAACTAAATCTCTGAATGGTTTCCACGGTCCTATTAGTAGCATAAGCACTTTTTTTGCTAGATGATGAAACACCACGTCAGAAGGTTTTCACTGACACCTTGAGGTTAATCTCAAAACTAGGCATTGCAGATTTCCACACACAAAGACATAAAAAAAATAAAAAATAAAATCTGAGTGTTGAGCGTAGATTAGCCTTTTAGAGACGATCATCAGCAATATTTTGGAGACGATTTAGAGCTTTAAAAAGGCTAAAGGGGAAAATAGGCTAATCTGTGCCGGGATGCCTACGATACGTCTCTAAGTTGCAGATTTACACCCCCTGGGCTGTCTGGGTAGGAGCAGGTGAATTGTGTGGAAAGCACCACGTGTGTATTCTGAGTGAGTCGCAGACTCAGAGTAGGATGGCCTGTATATCACTGGAACCATGACAGCTTTTTTACCAGCAGCTGGGCTGATGATTAAGTCACACATCTGCTCATTAATTCTTTTGTCTGTCCAGTAAAACCAACCGCAAGTAGGAAGAAGGAAAGATGGGGGCATTTAGTGAATGTAAGCGATGAAGTGTGTGTGTGTGTGTGTGTGTGTGTGTGTGTATCCTGGTCTTTGTTCTGATCTTCTCTGTCCTCCTCTATCTGATTTACTTGGTGTTTATTGTTGTGTGTTCAGATTTCTGTTTTTTCAATTGTTCATTTTCTTTTTCCCCATTTCCTATAACCACTTTTGTAGTCAATCACCTCTGTTTCAGGATGGTTCCGGCTGTGTAGGGTTTGCAGAGACACATCCGCCTTGTGTGTCTTAGCCTTAACTGACCAGTGTGGCAAACTGCAAATGGGACTTTTTTATTTCTTTCACTGTGTGTTATTTTCCTTTCATTTGTCCAATTCTAAACAATGTCCCTTACAGGATACATCCCATTAATTTCACATGAGAAATGTAACATGTGAAAACCGTGAATGCACGTGAACTTTGAAAGTGGTGAAAACAAATATGCGATTTCCATGTTTTCACATATTTCCATGAAATTCACACGTGGTTCCCATTTTCTATGTGTGGGTTACATTTTCTTTATGTTAATAAGTGATACACATGTGCATCATATGTGAAAATATGTGTTAACCATGTTAAGCACTGTGGTTATACCGTGAAAAACCTAAAGGGTTGTGAGTATTTTACTATGGCACTATATTCTCATTACCTTCCCTTTCGCTGCCAGTATTTATTCTTCCTTTATTGACTTCTTATTTGCTTTCCTTCTATCCAGTCTCCTAATGTTCTGTCTCCTTCTCCTTCCTGTAATAGTCCACAGAGGCATGCCTGAGACCCAGCCACTCTCATTAACCTTATCATTAAGCTCTCTCTCAGTCAGACTATGCTGCCCTCACACCGCTGTGAAGCTTAAAGAGCTATGTCAATACATACACACTCAGATATTAAGCTGGAAAAAACAAGAGCTGGGAGGACAATAGGTAGGCTCAGCCAGTGGATGTGAGCAAATTTATATAACAGTCATGCCACCGAGGGAGGAGTGTGAGAGGCAGAGAAGTAGAGGAATGAATGATACATCTAGGTTTGATCTGAACCTTACAATTTTTGTATTCTGTTTTATGTGCTTTGAGTGTGCAGATTATAAAAAGCCAGTGATGATTTGCCTTTCCCTGCGATATGAATAAGACCCCAGGGGAGCGGCAACGTCTAGACTTTAGCTGTACCGCTGCTGCGGGGAGTCCTATATTCTCTTTGCAACTCAATGGCATCAGCGGTTTTATGCAAACTTCCCATAGCAGGACTCAAATCTCTGTCGGGGTGCCAAAGAAGTGAGACCAGGACACAGTTAACAGGATGTCCATGGATTCTTGGCTCACAATTTCCATCTGTTTATTTTTGTCTAAGTAAATATGTGTTAGCAGTTGTCAATTAGGAAAAGAATAAATGTTAATCTAGTGGAAATTTGGTCTTGAGCTTTAAAAACAAGAATTTTACATAGATCAGGTCACATTTGTGCATTCACCATTTCACAAGTAATCAATGCATTCCTGATTCTTATAGAAAAGTATCCCCCACAAATTTTTCAGTTTATATTACAAACCAGCGCTTACACTGGTATGATGATTTGCATATTATTATAACCAAAAAACTAAATCTCTTTTTAAAGTTCTTATTTTGCGCCCAACGCCATGTTGCCCTGGACACTTTGCCATATCCTGGTTATTACAACAATGCCAATGACACTAGGGAGTTCTCCACCTAGTCTTTCCATTCCATAGCATTTGAGTTGATTAGTTCCCGAGAGAATCCATGAAACATCCAAAAAATTATCCAACTAACAGTCACGGACACCCACCGACAATCAGCTGAAAGACCTCCTAACATGGGCAGCTGGTGTGTTTTAAAACAATTTAATGAGCTCATACTGTACACTCTACTGATGAACTCATTTAGTCATGCTTGTATTTATTTCTCATTATTCTTGGAGGATTAAAAGACTTGATATTACAACACCGTCTATGGGATTTAGGTGAAAACAGACCTTATCAAGCATTACCATTCAGAGCAAGAGATAATTGCATCCTAAGCAGTCAGAGTCTTCTGTAACATTACTTACACATTTAGTTTATATAGCATGATCATTATCATCACAGCCAAAAAAATCTTGATGACCTAAGTCACGTTGTGCTTAACTCGAGACAAGTTATTTTCGACAAAAATCAGGTGCAGTGAAACATCTAAAACCTTGCTGGCACCCAGCAGGAACTCCACACATCTTTACCCCATGCACGTTGCATAGAAGTGAGTGATCGTACCACATGCAAACGGACGTCTCAGTGAGTTTTTATATCATCAAGAAGTTTTTATCATCAATAAGTTTTTTTTTAATTTCAGGCAGTGGCTGCTATTTTAAATTGTGCTGCTGTGTCTTTCTGACACATCAGAGTCTAACTCTGTGCTTCGCTCCCTGTCATTGCAGTGAGGAAGAATGACTGAATCACACCATTTTCACATTTCGGAAGAGGTGGGAATCACTGAGCCAAAGCGCTCAATGAATCATTCAAGATGTCCAGAGTTTGAATGGCTGCGGTAGTTTCAGAGCTGTTCTCTGCACTCCCACCGTATCATACTGGACATGAAAAGTACAGCAATTTTGCAATACATTATAAAAATTTTTTTTGCATTTTGTCACTTTGCCTTATGTAATAGACCGACATGGGTATGCCCATTTTGGGAAGTAGATTTTTTTTTTTGCAAGATGTAATAGTGAAACTAATTAATCCTGAGTTCACACCAAAAATCAATCAGGGGCGATTACAATGTATGTACAGTGTATACAGGTCCAAGCATGTTTACTTTGATACACTGCATAAAGTCTAGATATACAGGGATGGCCGTATTTTGGACTATTGCTCCAGTATGGGGTGGAACTGTACCTGTAAACCAAGCAGCACCTGCTTCTTTGCAAATATTTTAGCATTTCATTGGCAATATTAATGGTTTAGTTTAACTGTAGATTCTTAATGGCTTTAAATACTCAAGATGAGGTATTTTAGGGCTAACGTAATAAAAATAAATCATTATTATGCATTGCGTTATGTACCAAGGGAGAAAAACCATCAGAATAATTATTGCAATATTCCAATTTGTGTGAATCATCAGTAAAAAGCCAGCTGGTCCGTTTGAACACTTGGAGGCTTGTTTGAGAACATTAGTGAGTAAACACCCCCATGAGCTGATGTTGGTATAGGTAAGAGAGGAAGCTGGACAGATGTGTAAATTACGGTATGGTTGCAAATGATTTTTCTACGCTCTGAAAAACTAACTGACCAGTGACCAACAGCTACAAATGCAAATCACTGTGATTGTACCATCCCCATACTGATACATAGTTTTGGCAGCATGAGGCTGTGGGAATGCCTTTCTTGTTTGTCATGCCTGACGGGAAGACTATGAAGCCAGATACATGGCAATCCGAGAAGAGATACATCCGCGTGTTACAATTGTTTAAATACAAAGCTTTCACAAAACAATAGTAAAACATGTCACCACCTGAAATTGGGAATAATATCTGTACTCTCACAAAAACTTTATTTTTCTTAAGTGCTAATGTCCACCTCTAAATTCAGTTGAAGGAAGACATCATCATCACAGATCAATACAGTGAGGTTTGTTTTTATAGGAGGATTCAATATGAAAACGCTAAATGGATGTAAAAAAATGTCCACAACCATTTCTCCTAAGTTCACACATGGCTTTACACGTTGCTCTTAATGCTTGAACCGAGAGACAAATTTCTGCATATCAGAGTGTAACGTTCATGAATATGCATCTATAATGTGTTCACATTGGTTTTTTGCCTTTGTGTGTCAATCTTCTATAGGTGAATCTTGCTCTGGGCAGAATAATCATTCAACATGTTAATGGGTCGCACACGGAGCTCGTTAGCTGTACGCAGCCTTCATTAACATACAAATTCAATTAACTTTCCATGAAAAAAAAGAAAAAGCAAAACAAAAAAAACATTTTAGAACCAATCCTTTTATGTGATGCCTACTTTTCCTGCATTTGACTTCCACTCCGTCACAGGGAGAGAGGAGCAAAGGAGAATACCAATGTTGTTGTGAGTTTCTCCTGTTTTTGGCTTGTTGATGAATGCTGTGTAGTCTGTTCCAAGGTGAGTCTGTACAGCCAGAGTAAAAAAGTAAAAAGGCTCTCAGTTATTTGTCTTATGTCCCTGACTTGGCTGGAATGCAGCTTTCTTAGTAAGTCATTGTGTGACAGCGTGAGGACACATATGTTGAGTGTTAAATGAAGGGTGATTTTTAAAATGGTTAAGGGGAAATTCTTGATTCTTCATAGCTGTGTTTTAGCAGGAAGCCCTTCATCCAATGCCATGCATTCTGTGGGCACAGCTCTTATCCAGGGACTTGGTCTTTAGAGGGAGGCATTGTGTCAGAGGACAGCGCAGTAAATACCAGCGACATTAAAGGGCGATAAGATAAAAGGAAAGTGTGCTTGTGCTCATGGCTGTGTCTCCATTCAGTCCTTCCTTTCGTGGCCCAGGGGCAGCAGAAAGTTTGCCTCGGTCACATCAGTGCATGACTTCAATTTGCTTGTTTGCATATTTGACAATTAAGCAAATTGATTTTCCCAACATCAGAGGCGAATGTCTTTTTTCCCAAGGTCTTTTTTTTCTCTTAATACCATGTCCATCTTTATATCAAACAGGGTCCAATAATGGCAGCATCTAATTTGCATATCATTAATTAGACATTCACGCTAAAAAGGTAATTAGCATATATAGCGTTTCTGTGTTTTCTGTGAGTGAACGCTGTGGCGGCAGCTATAACTTTTCCTTTCATTTTGCTTGTTTTTGCTATCTATGCAAATGTGAGTGCTGTGCGGTGTTTTAATCAGTTGGCTTGTGTGTCTTTGTGTGTTCGGGTACTAAAGCAGTCAACAACAGATATTCAATAAGGCCTTGCTTTGGTGGAAACATGTGAGAAGAGCATTCATCCGCTGTGGATTTAAATAAACAAAAGATTTTTATATCTGAATATTTAGATTTATCTTAGTTGTTTGGACGTTTATTGGTAAAATGTCCACAAAGAAGTGGAACTAAAGAGAACGTTACAAAACCTTGGAGCGTGTGGTACCCTTGTGTAGACTTCATAAAGTCATAGTTTAGGATTTCTGAAAAAGGGCAATTAGATTGCGGTACAAAACTTGTCCTCTTTACCTCCAGGGTACTAAATCCATACAGTTTAAATGGTTTAATCACTTTTAAACCACTAGGGATTGCTGTAAAGTCAA